>CABFOW010001370.1:123229-153410 GCA_902141385.1 Timema californicum | reverse complement strand
ATATGCTTGGTTTCAGAATGTACACTAAACTTAATATCATATTAGTTTAACAAACTACAATGGAATCGAATCATAAATGTCTAGGGCATTATATGCTCTGTCAGTTTCGGGTAGGTCATCGTTTTAATTTCAAAAAGGTGCACTTAGACATGTTTATAAGTTTTTACTACCTCCAGGAACGCAAATGTCAGTACATTTGTGCTAAATACTCCTGCGACACTAGGAGTCCTATTCTTCCCCAGAGGGAAAAATCTTATCCGGTTGTTTAAGGGTGATTAAAAACAACTTATTTGATTTAAATTAGTTACACATAAAAAAAAGAATATTTTAAAACCTGCTGAAAAAAAGGCCTAATGTAACCATTATTATCCACATGGACGTCATAAAATTTCCTATCAACTTTTTTTTTTCACAGCTCAGCTACTAAAATATGCAGGGACAATCCTTTGAGGTACGGATAGATTTCAACCTTTTCCCCTCCTATTTATACCCTACCCCTATGACATGGTTCACAACCCTCTGAGGAGCTGTCCTCTCACCCTACGCCCCATTAGGGCCCGATGCCAACAGCTCAACGGAGTGTATACGCCCCCCCCCCTTCTCCTCTCTCCACCATTTCCCATCAAAACCGACACACCAACTGTTAGTGAGAAATCTCTAATTAACACTTCAGGGAGAGATTCTAGATACCAACCCCTCCCGCATCCACCCCTCCCCCTCCTTCCCACTTACTCTCTCCGTGCTTTTACAAATGCTTTTCGTATGGCACCAATTAACTTAACTTTGCTCTACGTATTCGATTAGAATATGAGAGATGGTGTTTTACGGACGATACACGGTTTCTAACCAGACTAATTTCTTGTAATTACGTGGCTGGCTAGACTTCTCTTTATTCTAAATTATGTTGGATTCATATTGGTTTCGTGTTCTCTGTGGGTTTTCCCTAAACTGTTGTATGAGAAATACAAGAGTCGAATGGACATGGTGGAAAATTGTATTGGAGTATTCTCAAATATGAATACTGTTTCCAGATGATTAATCGATGTTATATGATAAATTAACTAAATAATTAATCCATTGTATATAAAACAATAATATTACTGTTTATTCTTTATGGGTGTGAAACCTGGTCTCTTACATTAGATGACAGAGGATTGGGAGAGTTTATATAATGGTGAGTTACATACCCTGTAATCATCACAATACAGTGTTGGGTTAATCAAATTTCGTAGATTACGGTGGCAAGGACATACAGGTTGAATATTATGGTCTAAAATATGTGTTCATGGTACTGCCTTTACTGGTGAATCAATGGGAAGAGATTGGAAGATAACATTAGAATGGATCTGAAATAGATAGGGTGTAATGGGGTTGACTGGATGTAACTAGCTCAAGATAGAGATAAGGGGCGTACTTTTCTAAGTGGGGCAGTGAAATTTGAGTTCCTAATGCCATAGATTAATTATGAACCCTTCATTTACCCTTTAAGTTAGAAAGTATATCTTGCAAAATTCTACACTGGTATGTAGTATAGTATTAACTTATCGCGTATTATGGCTTGGTGAAACCTATATGTCAGGGTAAATGGCTTGTATGCAATATGTTTGATAAATTAATGCAAATAAAATAATGTTGAGCCATGTGTACGAGTAAATTTGAAAGAAAAATTAATTGGCTATACTTTGTTTGATTTTTTAATTTACACTGCATCTTACTACATGTTTAAGTGGGACTCATTTTAACTAAACTAGGGAGGGTGTAGAGATGAATAGGATGGAGTTATAAGTAAATGTACCTTATTATAAATGTAAACCATTTTTTAAAATGAGGAATAATATAGTATGATTAATATTAGCCGTTCTAGTATATTTATATTTTATTTGAAAGACAGTGGCTAATCTAATATTATTATTTAGCTCTGCATCTTACTACCCATTCGGGTTGTACGCTTAATCTAATATTATTTTAACATTTTTGTTTCTATGCATGTGAAGGTTTCACACTAGAAATATTTGTTTTTATTTTCGTACTTTACTACCCATTCATGCTACCCGCATATTTAAATTAATGGATTATGGATGGTAAAGGCTTAGCTTAGAATGTACCCGTATTTGTATTATGTGAGATGTAAAACCCGCTTAGAAAAAAAAACACCTTAGTAGAGAATCTGTGATTATAAATATGATTTACTCGTCACTTGAAATCCATACTAGTATATATACTTGCAAATCTAATCATAGGGTAGGTTATTAATATTCTAATAATTCTAAAACTTTTTATTTGAAAAAAAAAAGTCGAGGAAAATAAAGTCAAAGTAAATAATTAGGATTAAAAATGTTATGATACGACTCGCTCAAATTAATCCTCAGTAACTAGAATAGTATTTCATTGCAATAATCAAATATAATCTGATCATTATAATAAAAACTAATAAAATCATTCTTTACTTTTTTTAAACTCGTTCAAATAAATATATTATTGATGAAATTTGAAATAATATTTGTTCAATTGTTTATAAACCTAGTTAATTGATGTCAGTGTTAATGTTAAATAATAGCTATGGCATTTGTAATATTAGAAATACTATTTCTGTTAGGTCTTAATATAAAACTGTAAACGAAAGACACATCATTTTTTATAGCTTTGAAATATATAAATACTTTATTTGAATACAAAATTACTCTTGTAGACTAACAACATATTTAACAGTTGACATCTCAAATTAATTTTTTTAAATTTTGCAATATTTTACAAAATAATTAAACATTGGTTAAACATTAGTTTTATTTTAATTGAGAACACAAGCACTAACATGTCTGTCTTATTAATTTTATATTGTAATTTAAACAATTATGCCTGTTAAAATAAAGATTAAGTTATGAATTTGTTTCAACACTATTAGTTTTAAAACCACATCATAGTAGTAAAATATTAAAAAGTGTTAATGTGGTACTACGGTCAGAGCTCCTGGCTATGGATCCAGAGTTCCTGGTTTCGATCCCAGGCGTTTCCATAATGCATCTATGAAACAACGGAGTCAAACTCAGCCTCGTGAAGACAAACGAGGAGCTACTTGAATAAATAAGTAACAACTCCGGTTTAGAAAAGGGAGATTAAAGAATGTCAGACACCTTAGCTCAGTCGGTAGCATGTATGCCTACTAATCTAAGGGTCCCGGGTTCGATTACCAGCATGGTTGAAAAAGTTATAATTTATAAAGTTTAGTGTTACCTTTTTTACACAGATAAATTAATGGCCAGGGATTGCATGTTGTGCCTGTCTTAGTCTTAAGTTAGATTATAAGGCATACGAAGCTAAGACAGGCCCTGCAAGCCGGGATTAGAAAAATATATGACTTCAATAAAATACTGATCCAGAGCACAGGCTGGAAACAGTAATGTATGTAAAGTAAAGATTAAAGGCTGGAGGGATTCGTTGTGTTGACCACACTACATCTCCCCACAGATATCATAGATAACGCTGACGGACGCTCGTTCTGTATAGTTCGGTATATTTCGGTATATTTCGCTTGTGGGCTCACATTATGGGATGTTTTTATTCTGGTGGTAAATTAATAAAACGTGTGAATAATTAGAAATTATATTCTGATATTAATGTAATATTTTATTTGATTACTGCTACACTTTTTTTTAACTGAAACTAATATTTTCAAAATATTATCAATATTAAGGACAATTTTAACCCAATATATTTCATATTTGTAAATTTTGACTCCTGTAAACGGAAATTGAACCCATGTCTAGGTGTTATTTTCCAAATTTAAAAATATTGTGTTATATGTGGAAATATCCGCTGTTGAGAGATCGAAATGATCCCAAAATAATCGCTATTAATGAGCAAATAACTGTACGATATATACAAAAGATATTAGAACTAATTTATTTCCAGTGGTAACAAGATCTGCGCGTATTGGTGGGTAAATTTACTAAATATCAAGATTATTTATCTTCATTTTCCAGTTGATGAGGAGGATGAGGATCAAATCCTGGCCACATACACAACAGAGGTTTACTACTTTATAGTCTTACAGTTTATCTCCACGCAAATGATAATTTTTTTTTCAATATTTACCCTATTCATCCCAACTCCACCTACCTATATGTTGATGATCAGATGGGGCGAAAAAATTGTGTTTTATATAGGAATTATATATATAACCCTGATTTCCTAAATTTAATCCTTTGCTATAATATTGTATCAAATTTCTTGAATATTCTCATTACGAAAGAATATATATTCACTGTAAGCTTATATATAATCTCATAATCAAATAATATAGTTTTGAGAATGTGTTTTACGAGTTATTAACTTAGCACAATTGGCTTAGCATTACAATTATTTTTAAACTGAGCGCGTTAAGACATATATCTCATGTTTAAATTTATTTTCAAGGAGAACCTTTCCAAAACATAATATAATTTACTATCAAAATATTAAATGAAACTTGAAAATTATTTAAATGTTACTAAAATGGATTTCAGTGCAAGCGTAATTTAATTAAAATATTTGTCTTACTTAGTAATGAATTTTATATTAAACACTAGAGTTTTTTTAAGTTATTAAGAAATTAGTTTACTAAAATTTAGATTAACGTCTATTTTCCACAAAAAAAAAATCGTTTCTATTTCAACGTAAAATTACATAACTTGGCAAACATTCACATTTGTAATATATATTTTAATATAACCATGAAATTATTTAAAAAGATCTCATTAGAAAAATGCTTTTACTAGATTGTTTATTCAATTATTACTAGACGCTGGATATAAATAAATAGAGTTATAAATAAAAATATTTCTTACTGTTCCACTCTTAACATACATATTTTAATATTAAATTTCTATCTGATATCAGATTCTCTAATTTATAAATAAATATAAGTGGTTTTAGTAAGTTTTTTAATTTTCATATATAAATCACGATCTATTAGTATTTTTCTTAATATGAGACTTGAACTAATATATTTTAATAGAGATTCATTTGATAAAAAGGTCAATGTAAGAATGAAAATAAAAGTGAGAGGGTTCTTAAAAAACTAATAATAAACATTGAATCCACGCCAATGGGCCCTGCAGTCTCATTCTTGTATGGTTTGGCGGTAATTAGAAATAGGGTTCAAACCCCGTTCATGTGTACCGAGAGTGGTTTTACCTAGAAAGTTATTCACTTTACCTCGACCCAAATTTGGGCAAATTTTTAATAGATTATACCTTCATAAACTCTTGGCGCATAACCAGAATGGGTAACGAGATGAGTATATAAAATAAAAACTGCCCTTGATATCTTATTTTCATCTAAATGTAAAAAAAAAATCTTTTAATCATTATTACTTGTTTTATTTGTTAATATTTGTAGCAAACTTTCTCACAAATTATAGTAAAAGTTAATTATAAAATGGCTTAATAAATCCCTAAATGAATATAAATAAAAAATAAATTGTTTTACCCATCTGTCAAATTTCTATTTCATTTTTTTTAACCATCCATAAATTGTACAACTGAAAAAAACGAGCCAAGTGTTAGTAATCTAATTCCAATAATCTAATATAAAAGCAGTCATCGAATTTAAAATAGCTCTTTTAACTTGGTTTTGATACCCTTTATATTAAATTGATAGCGCAGAATGTAATTACCACAGTACATACGGCAACATCGAATGGTATAATCCAGTTGACGTTATTGCAAATTCTATTAAATAAACATTCTATAATAATGTATTGCGAAATGCGGTGTCCCATAGGATCAAAATATAATAAACTGATTATTAACCTGAATTGAACCCTTGACCATTCTGAAACTGCTATACGGTCGCAAGGAGTCACATGTTTACGCCACTAACAATGTCCACGCAACAGAGGGAAAAAAAACCGACAACAAAATGATCATACGTACACAAAAGCTTTGAAATAACGACCAATGTAACGAGAATCAATGTTACGTGGAACTGTATCCTATCAGGGCTGGGAACACAAAATCGCGTTGTTGCATTAAAAGTGACCTCATGACCTCAGTAGTAAGCCGGTAGGGTTGACCATTTCAGCGTGTGATGAACTTTATTGTTCTATATTATTTCGTCTTTGGGGGAAAAATTAGTGTTTTTTGCTGGTACTAGCTTAGAAAACACTTTTTAAATTCTAGGTGCAGATGTCTAAATTCTAAACATAATTATATGTTATAGACAATATATATTCAATTTTGTTAACCCTAATATTGAATCATGTGACTTGATTCGTACTATGCCTAGTTATAACAGAAATTCTATATGAAAAGTTGTTAAAAATATTAGATTTTTATTGAAGTTGGCCCTGATAATATTTTAATATATTATTATTTATTTTTTAGGTAGGCCCTTACTAATAATACATTTCACATGATTGACATATGAATAAGTTAAAATATATCTAATTACTTTTCTAGATTTTCTTGGTACGCCCTATGAAAATGATGAACGGTGTTTTAGTCAGGTAATTGGCCTTTTTCGTTATTGATCTAGAGGTCCTGGGTTCCATTCCTTGGAGGTGCCAAAGTTTTTTTTTTCTCGAAGGGGAATTGATACTTTGTTCGCCATGGTTTGGTTGATTAGGATTAAGTTAGAGAAACGACTTTTACTGTCATAGAATAGTAATTGACATCATATTATCACAACAGGGCGACGCATATAACTGGTACCATTTTCTCTGTAGAGGGTTACATATTCCCTACTGACGGTAAAATACCAGAAATGAAGAGCCGACAAAACCCGATGACAAACTATGAAAAAAAGTATACTAAATTTTCTATAGGTCCTGTGCTAATTTAGTTAGGCTATACCTTTATAAAATGCATGTCATAACCCCTAATTATGATTATGGTGTTTTTTTATCATGGCAAAAACTGATAGTGTAGCGAATGACTTAATTGACCAATCTTATGATACGTCTGGAACCATTTATGGTGAATCAAGGATGTGAAGGCATGGTAATGGTTTGTCGACAGGAATTTGGGTAGGCACTTGTTTTCTCTATCATAACAAAACTAGTCTATT
Source organism: Timema californicum (assembly GCA_902141385.1). Taxonomy (NCBI): domain Eukaryota; kingdom Metazoa; phylum Arthropoda; class Insecta; order Phasmatodea; family Timematidae; genus Timema; species Timema californicum. The sequence goes on along the minus strand of CABFOW010001370.1, from coordinate 146,366 downwards.
TTAATGTTTAGTGTTTCTGTAGGGATTATTTAATTCTCAACCCAATCTTATATTTTTGATATTGAATTATATTTGGTGTTTTTCTCTTGACCAAGTTGATAAGATTGGCCAACCATATGTTGGTAATGTTTCCGGCAGTGCTGACAAATATTTTGTTATTTATACTCTGGTTCATACTTTATTTAATTATCAAATTTTTAAGAGACGGTCTGGATGTGTAGTATTAGCATATTTTATTATGCTAGTCTAAAATTATATATTATATATATAGTTAAAAGACCAACTTTAACTAAACACTTTAATAAAGCACATTTTCTTCTGTAGTTAATTTTGAAAACATTATGTTTATGAATACCAACATACATCCTTTTTCCAGTTTAATTTTCTCTCTAAATGTATCTCCTGATTACTTAGCTTTCCAATATAATCTTTTATTTTTTACTGTAAAATGAATTTACATCTGAAATGATTAATTGAAGAAAACTACCCGAAGGTTAAAAAAAATGTATAAACTATAATGTAATTAGTTTAAAACCACGTATTAACATAAATAAGTTCCAGAAATTTGGCTTTACGTAAGATAAAAAATAAAATTTTGTTCTATTTTAGTTATAACTTTAAATATTAAATTGTTGGCATACTCCAATAAAGTGTGTTTTTGTATTTTAACTACGTACTATTGTGGTCTATGAAATACTTAAAACATTAAACTAAGGAATATTAGCCAACCTTTATTTATTTTTTATTTCGAAGAGAAAATTATTCCAAAGGGGAGCATCTTAAACGCTTATTCCACTATTATCTCAATAATGTTCTCAAAAGACTTAGCCATTATTCTTGGTTGTCACAGCCATAAAAAAAACCCAAGCACATTGGTTTGTAGCCCTGCCTCATAAAGCAACAGTAAAAAGTGAAATCAAGAAGTCGAACAAGCTAGCGAATGGGAATGGGAGGGGAGTAGCGTAGGGAGAGGGGGGTAAAGGAGTTACAAACATCAGTGTTATTGGTTGTAAAAGTGACTTTCTTGCGACACACAAGAAAATGATCTTTATTGATCAGTGTGTGCCCAGCTGTCACTCGTGTTTTTTTTCTTCTTCTCTTTCAAGTGTTTTCATTCGAGTAATTTCTGGAAGATCTCTCTTTAAGTTTTCTCTGTAGAAGGGGGGAAGGAAAACACTATTTTGCCCCCACCCACCTATACCATATACTTTTCTTTATATTTCCTTCAATTCCAGTAATCAATTTAACCAATTCCTATTTGAATGAAATATCTATCACAAATTTTTTTAGACACAGTTATTTTTTTTTATAAAACACCCAACACGTAATATAGCCCTGAGATAATTATTTAAAAAAAGATTTTCATAAATACATTACATTTAAATTTCAATAGCTGGAAGTTTGAACATATCACCTATAGAATACATATTATATATTTTTTTACTATATTATACTTTAAAAAGTAATTTCAGTTATCATAGATAATTTTTGAGTGTTCCGTTGGTGCTATATCAATAAAGATTTTTTTTAAATATATGCATACTAGTTAGGGTTCTATTGTATTTAATAATTTAGTATGGACTTATAAACTACAGAAAGTTAATATATTTAGTTTTATAACACCAAATCCCAAATATTTATTTAATCCCTTTAACTAGTTACTAAAACATAACTTATATTTTTTAATATATCAATATTTCAAGTGTTATCTACATAAGATATCTTACAACCCTTAAATTTGATGTATACATTTATATTAGAAATATATATGCAAATTCAAATTCACCTTTAATCAAATAATATTAATACAATAAGTAAACCTATTACTTCATTTATAAATAACCATTTCAAATAACATTTAAAGTAGAATGGAGTCGGAAGTGCAAAATGAAATAAGCCTTGCAAACTATAAATTCAGGATGGTAGTACACTACACAAAAAGTGAAATGTATTTTGAAGTTTCACTACAATTGTTACTGACAGATTGATTACGCCTCTGAGTGTTACATGACGTTTTCTAATTTCAGACATGAGATTATCTAAGTGAAAATATAGGTGCGCGTAGAGAAAATTATTTAAAATCTATCGTAATCATAAGATTCTTATTTCCGAGAGTTATCAAGTTATTTTATTAAATAATTATGTATTACATTAATGTACTGATTGACATGGAATTTATATATTAATTTTGATCGTTTTTACAAAATGTGTTATAAATAATAAAATAAATATTTTCCTAATAATATAATGACAGCATAACATATTTTGTAATAACTAACAATAAAAGTTGTTAACCTAAGCAATATATTTACAAATATTTAAAAATAACTAATAGATTTTTTTTTTAAATATACACTTTCTAGTAGAATGCCAACAGGTAAATTTGATAGTTTAATTTTGTTTTAAAGGCCTAGATTTATTCTTAAATTTCTGGTTTACTTTGAAATCATTTTTAAACATCCAATTAATATTCGAGCTTTTAAACATTTTTATACTCTCAATGCAATTTTTTTATCAAAGTAACATGTATAAACTCCATCCTTACACCTAATTTCGTTCCCCCAGTTGTTCACAGAGACTGTATAGTTTCTTTTGAAACAGAAGATAGGTCAGTAAAAACAGTCACGATCTTGTAGTGTCCTATGAAAATTTGGACTCCTTTTTATGGGAATATTTAAATAGGTTTGTGAATTTACAACTCAATAATTGATTTAGCAGACTTACAAAAGTGAGTTAAAAATGGTTGTAAGACGATTCTAATAAAACCAAGGATTTTTCTAAGAGCCCGCAACAGTTTAATTCGAATGAAACTAAGGGATTTACTAAGAGTCTGAAACAGTTTAATTAGAATAAGTAAAATTTGAGTGGTAATTAAAAAACAACGTAAAGAACAGCTTTGTTATGATAAGGCAATACAATTTTACTTTTTAAATCTAGTCCAAATAAATTTCAATTTTATTATTAATTTATTTTATTACTGAAAGACATAATGTTGTTTGTATCTCTTTGTGTGTTTGCTAACGGAAATAATGATTACTAATAATTCTGTAATCATTTTTACATCGAGGATTTTAAATTGAAAATTATTGTTGAAGCTTTTCCAAAAAAATATTTTCATATAAAAAATTATATTACATATTCATTGATATCAAAATATTTCATTTGGAATTTTTTCTACTAATTTAATTTAAATATATCTTCCGTTAAAAACACATACAAATATTTAAAAGTAAATATATACAATTTATTAAATTACGTGTTTGATATCATAGCTAATAACTACGTGGAACTATTAAGTTCTAAGGAAAATCTTACAATACTCTCGCACCTGTTTGTGATCGGCCAATCGCAACGAGGTATTTCATTAATTGCAATATTTTACTTAGGATATCAATAATAATTTAATTCTTATATTAATATAAAGAGCTTAGATCATATAAAATGGCCGTATTTCCGAAAGAATAAAAACAAAACCCATTTATATTCTTTGTTCTTTATGTTATATAACCAAATTTCTTTTGTTTGGATTTAAATTCCTCCTTGGAAACAGTCCAGCCCAACACTCAAAGAAACATATAAACATATTAATTAACACAATGTTGGTTTCATTATTTCATGGACGTTGTGGTCACCCCCACATCGCCTTCCCTAAATTTCCCCTCGCGTCCTTTGTAGAACACTCATTTGGTCCGTCTTTACGAGCGCTGGATCATCTCGGGTAATGATAGTAATTATAACCAAACGGCGTGGCGTGCCAAAAGGTTTTATGGATTAAACTTACTCCCTTTTTTAAGTAACTTGATACTCTTTTTTATCCCATATATATCTATATATATGTGATATATATGAAAAAAATTACAATCTTTCTCTAATGCTGAACCTACGATGGTGAAAACTGATTATTAATTGCAACGGTTTTATTTTTAAATATTTAATAGCATACATCCTTATACTGGTTCTTTTAACACGAAAGCTATAAAATACTTATTGGTATTGTGGATTAATAATACACTTGCATTAACATGAAAAAGGATAGGAATATCAACTTGATAAATCACATGTATTTTAGTCACACAAAATGAACTTATCAAGGATTCAAAACTATAACTTCTCCATCAATGATAACCTACTGTGAGATTGACGCCTTTGACTGAGTGATCATTGATATAGGCAGTAATAACCTATTTTTAATCACCGTGTACTTATACTCGTTTGTGCTATACATTTATTAAGTTAATATGTTTGGGATGAAGAATTTGAATCTAGAATAAGACTAAATAAGTTATATCGGAGAGAGATTTAGGAAAATCTACAAACGGTACACCCCCTATTGGTATTTAAACCTTAACCTACCGTGATCGGTTATGTAGTCTACATTGAGAGTGGCATTTTCGAAAAGTGAGCTACCGAATTGAGCAATAATGTAGTTAAAGTATATAATACTATTACTGAAAATGTTTTATTGATATATGTTAAAGTACGATTACTGGTAAATTTAAAATAGCTCAACAAAAAGGATAGGATAGATCGGCAGTATATAATAAATAATTGGTCTTTAGTTTTAAAGTTACAATATAGACTAATTATTAATATATATCTAATATGTCTAAATGGAGGAGGAGTTAAGAGTAAATAAAAATTATCTCCTTGTATATAAATAAAAAAATGTAAAAATTAAAGGGAAGTCTACCTAAAGAATAATAAAAGTGAGAGATCTAAAGACAATACGATACAATAATACTTTTAAAGATATGATAATGAGGAAAGGAAAAATAAATAGGAGAGACAAGTATATACCCTAAATGTGTAGTAGAAGAATATCGAATAAAGGCCTCATTAATGCACACGTTCTATATTTGAACTATGCTAGTTATAGATCAATTAAATAAGAAAATAAATACCATGCTGGCACTCATATTTTCCTAATACAAAAACATTTTATTTAAAATTGTAATCTTACAAAGAGCAACAAAAAGTTTCTTATTTATAAATTAGTTTATTTTTTACTCTTCTCATTTTTTATATGTGCGAATTCACAGTTTCTTATATATGGGAGACCAAAAATGGTCATTATATCTTTAATAATTGTATGTATGTATATATATATATATATATATATATTTTACTAACGTAAAATATTAAATTTGAATTTTATTTAAATATACATTAAATATAACTTTCACAATAAATATCCTGGTAAACCCTAGTATCTACAGAATCTTTTAAGCTGAGTTCATAGTTTTATCCTCTAAACCAATTAAGGAATTGGAAAGGAAAGCACTTTTAATTTTTTTGATTTAAAATTTGTATAAATAAAAACATACACTAGCTAAAGTCATCATATTACATTATACAGCTCTAATGCTTAATTTAGTGACTGAAGTATTAACTAAATAATTTATATGAATGCATAACGTATTCTTAAAATAATTATATAAGTATGCAAATATTATTATTTCCAGAAGTTTAAGGTAATAATTAAACAAAAGAGGTTATTAATAAAAAAAAATGAAAGCTAACTTTAAAAAGATGTATAAAATATAAAGGTGCTACCAGCGCCATATGTAAACCTTTAAAAATAAATGCGATGAAAATCTAATATTGTAACGTTGAAATAATATTTAGCTAGTTTTTAATCAAATATAATTGTTATATTTGAATGTTCAGAGTTGTAACGAATATGTTTATGTGGTTTTGTTTCAGTTCCTATTTCCCACTTGGAAGCGGTAGTAGGGGAAGCCGTGTATCTCCCTTGTGATATATCCACCTCTGACGAAGATGACGGTGTCTCGTTAGTGCTGTGGTACAGAGAAGACCTAGGGACACCCATATATAGGTAAGTGGTGCTGTGGTAATGGTAGGACCTAGGGAGACCCATCTATAAGTAAGTGGTGCTGTGGTAATGGGAGGACCTAGAACACCCATCTATAGGTAAGTGGTGCTGTGGTACTGAGAAGACCCAAGGTCACCCATTTATAAATAAGTGGTGCTGTGGTACAGAAAAGACCTAGGGAATCCTATTTGTAGGTTAGCTGTACTGTGGTACAGGAAAATAACATAAGGATGCCTATTTTTATGTTATCTGTACTGTGGTACAGGAAAATAGAATAAGGATATCTATTTTTATGTTAGTTGTGCTGTGGAATAGTAATATAACCTAAGAATGCCTATTTTTATGTTAGCTGTACTGTGGTACAGGAATATAACCTAAGGATACCTATTTTTATGTTAACTGTACTGAGGTACAGGAATATAACCTAAGGATGCCTATTTTTATTTTAGCTGTACTCTGGTACAGGAATACAACCTAAGGATGCCAATTTATATGTTAGACGTACTGTGGTACAGGAATATAGCATAATGATGCCTATTTTTATGTTAGTTGTGCTGTGGAATAGGAATATAACCTAAGAATGCCTATTTTTATGTAAGTTGTGCTGTGGTACAGGAATATAACATAATGATGCCTATTTTTATGTTAGTTGTACTGTGGTACAGGAATATAACATAATGATGCCTATTTTTATGTTAGTTGTGCTGTGGAATAGGAATATAACCTAAGAATGCCTATCTTTATGTAAGTTGTGCTGTGGTACATGAATATAACCTAAGGATGCCTATTTGTATGTTAGTTGTGCTGTGGAATAGGAATATAACCTAAGAATGCCTATTTTTATATTAGTTGTGCTGTGCTATAGGAATATAGCCTAGGAAAACCTATTTTTATGTTAGTTGTATTGTGTAACAGTAATATAACCTAGGGATGTGCAGTTTTAGGTAGATTATCTTCAGGCTAATTTTTAAATTAGTTTTTATAATCGCTTCTTACTACCTGTTGTCATTATATCCATATCTACTAATTGCGATAGTGGGGTATGGATCAGGAAGAATGAACTTACAGGAAGTGTAATCATGTTTGCGCGGAGGGAAAGTGGAATACCCTAAAGGGAAAGCCTCACTCAGTGTTCCCAACTGTGATTTGAGCCCCTATCTATACGTCATCATTGGTCTAGTCCATTGTGAGAGTGACGTCTCAGACCATGTTTTCACCGAGGCAAGTATCTTCAGGTTAGATAGTGTTGTAATAATAAGGTGATTATTATGGATTTTCTTATATCTTTGAAAAAAAAAGTAGAAAATTACCACGTTGTGAGTAAGCTGGTGCTGTCTTAGCATAATGGTTAGCATATATAAATTAATAGGCAAATAATTAGGGCTGAATAAAATATAATCTATTTTTATATATATAATTTTTTATGTCAAAAGAGGATCTATTATCATAAAATTTACAGTTCGTGACATTTTACCGCAGGAATAAGTTAATGAATAGAGAGTAAATTATAAGTGAGGTAGTAATGTAATTAAAGAATGATTTTATCATTGGAAATAACCATGTGTAGAACAATGGTATAGACAAAGTCTTTCAAAGCGGAAATCACTTGGTATTATTCACGTATTTGTAAGTGTTTTATAAGCCTCAAGTGATTCCTATATATTGATTTTTCCAATTAATATATTTCAGCTAAGAAAATAGTCAGTAAAACTACAAGAGATTTTTTTATTTTTATTTTAACTCCCTTATCAATCATCTTTGGTATATATCTCATTCATGTTTATCTGCCTGATATTTTCTATCTACATAAACCCTAACGTCCTTGTAACCCTACGTCAGAAACATTCGAAGAAAGATCCCTTCCTCCGGCATGGATCCGGAACTTGAATACAAACTCCGGATATTTCGTCATAATACAGCCGGCAGCCTCGGAGAGATGTATCCATTATCCTTCTCTCTGGTGTCCTTCTATTCAATTCATGGTAAAAGGAGTCTTGAGAATATCCTCTACGCCTTGTAAATGCTAATATTACTGGTCCCTCCTCGCCTCCCAAACAACAAAAACCCCCCTTATCCACCTCATCCAGATAGCCTTCATTACTTCTATAACTATAAAGCTTTACCATTTGCAAAGTATTGTTTTTGTAAGAAAAATGATATTTAGGAGTATTATTAAATCTAGTGTTACTTTATCTATTTCGTTTTTCGTTTGTTTTAAACCACTATATCATTATTGATAGTAAGGTTATATCGTCTTGTTTATTGTTTATATTCCCAACTCCTTATTTTAAATAAATTTTAGTTTTTCTTTTAGGACGATGATATGTTTCTGTGATTTTTCACCATCTTCAAGTCTTATTTGTATTAAAGATGAGTAATTTTACTTCATAGTATTGGACACTTTGTGAAATTTTACGGTTTTATATAGATTAATTTTTAGTGATCTAACTAAAATTATTCCATATCAAAATATGTATTAGTAGCTTAAATAAATATAAATATAAGTGTATTTTGTAAGTACTTTAAATAGTTTGGTTTTACGTGGAATTACACACATATCCTTAAGCTTGAATTGTAGACCAGTTTCTTATATCTTGTCTTGTCACATAACCAATATAATATTTTTAATACAGTAAACTAATTTAAATTATAATAAATTGTAGCTTTAATTTTTCTAGTTTAAAATAAATTATAACACAACTAAACCAATAATATAATGGTGCAACAGTTACGTTTTGATGAAAATGACATTAATAATAACACAAGATTATTTAATATTATGTACTAGGTAATAAATTCAAAATACACTTTGATTTACTTCACAGTATAAATACCTGTTTTATTTATTATTTTAAAAATTCACTACATTCTACATATATCACATAGACAATGATTAACAGTAGTTCTAAAATACAAAGTACGACTCATTTATATATACGTCTTGTATCATATGGAACATATATGATAATAAATAATTCATGTAAACTATTTAAAGCAACTTTTAATTCCTTACTCTAAACGCCGTTAAATAGAACGGTAACTGGTGAAGGTGTTTTATTGAATATAAAGGCAGCTCTGTGTTCCATATGACATCCAAAAAACTACAGAGAAAAATATTCAAATTGATATTTAGTTCATGATTGTAACACCGTTATTTAGATTATATAGGCAGTTTATTAGACCTTCATATTGAATATAATTGCTTGTAATGTCTAGAAGGGGCTAAAAGCAAAATGTTATTAGAATTCCTTTTAGTGGATACTTCGTGAACTGGAAAAATTAGGCAGTTTGAATGAATTTTTAAAGCTATTAGTTTTATTTATTTAAACTTATTTATTATTCCTGGCAAGGTTAGGGTGTAAAATCTTGTATTACATTATTTGTTATATTACTTCATCCAATAGCTTTCTGAGGCTACGAGCAAATTGTTTGATTTGAGCTTATTTATTGGCAAATCCAAAAGTTTTATTTAATTAAAATTCTTTTACTGATTGTGCCGTGAGATTCCGTATAAATTCAGACTGTATGGTAATAAAATGTGAAGCTTATTCCACCCATTGCTCTAAAGGGGTTAAAATCCATTTTTTTAAATTTGTAAGTTCTCTACCGGTAGCGCCGGGAGATATTTTGGATAGGCAGACTGTCGGACATAACTGTGTGTCATTGTATCGAATGTCCTACAGGGTGTGAAATGCCATTTGAATAGTTTGAACAGCTATGCTGGTAGCGCCGTGAGATATAGTAGAAAGGCAAACTGTACTACAAAAAGGTGTATTCTATTGCATCCAAAAATCTATAGGGACTAATACGACAGTATCAGTTTGAATGGCTACTATTTGCCCCGTGAGATAGTTTAGATAGGCAGTTTGTAGAACATCAATTTTGCATCATATTGAATCCAACATTGGTGCTTAAAGCTAATAACTCCGATTGAATTCCTAGACTGGTAACGCCGTGTGCTAAATAGTATAGGCAATTTGTAAAACAATTATGTGTATCTTATTGAATCCAACATTGTACAGGGGCTAAGAACTCTTGGTTGAATTCCTACTATACCGATTGATTATTATTATTATTATTATTATTATTATTAGCACCGCGTCTTACTACCCGTTCGGGCTATACGCACTTAGGATAATGTGTAATGGTAGGGTGATTGTGAGATGAAATGAAGGACCTACAGTTTAACGTGGAATCCGAACCACGGTGGAGGCCCGGCATTCCTCACATTCACAAGAAACACGTTTTATGATGATAAAATGTATTGAAAATTTATACAACATATAAAGTAAAATGTACAATTTTTGTATACTAAGCTACTAAGTAAATGTACGTAGGCTACCAAGTTACTGGTTAAGCTTAGGTGAAGTATTAATTGAAATGTTTGCTTCGGTCAACCATAATATAATACCATCTTAAATAATTTAGTTCCATCTATTATACCACTATACAACTTCAGAAAAACAAAACTGACAAAGGAACACGTCATTTAAGTTAAGCTAAGTTTGGTTATCCGAAGATCTATTGTATTTAAATAATTAAGGGAAATATATATATTTTTTTAATATTACAATATTTGATTTGATTCCTATAAACATGAAGTATTTATAACTTATTATAATGTATTCCATACACCAATCAATTTTCCTGTATTTTAAATTAAATCTAAATCAAACCATTTTAAGCAATAAACCATATTATAAACTACAGTTAAATAATTATGTTAAACAATCTTAAGTTCAAATTAGAAGAACTATTTTAAATCCAAAAATAAAGTAAACCCACCTTTTCATATCCTTCGTCACCTTAAGAATATTTATTCTATCAATCTAAAATTATTAATTGTATATTTTTTTATTATTATTTGTGGTATTAAATGTGCACTTTATGCACCAAATTGGAATATTTTTCATAAAACTACTTATATCTAGAACAGACACCCATCCCTTAGCCGTTTATATATCACTGTGAAGAGAGAATTCCCCGTTTTATCAATGATGAATTGTTTGGCCAATACATTTATTGTAACCTGAGCTTATAAGCTGGTTTTAAGGTTGACTCATTAATTTATAACAATATTTCTGTTTCTCAATCATTTTACCCTGGTGGGTGGTATACTTTGAGATTATCCCCTATTATATTACTGTAGTAATAATTTGAAACATATTTTTTATTCAAGTGCTATGAATTAAGGGAACCTTAAAATATAAATACATTTTTGCTTTTAAAGATTTACAGGAAAAACACTAAATAATTATATAAATCAATCATCTTTTTATTTGTTAAATGAATTATATCACAAGATGTCTTGTCAGAGGTGAAGGAAGGGTTTGGTAATCAGATAAATCTGTGCCGGGACCGAGGATTGAACCCCAGCATCCAGCATAGAAGTCTGACACCTTACCCCTAGACCACCAGGTCACCGTTATACTGATTGATAACGATGGGCCGTGAGCTAGATTGGCTAGGTATTTTATTTGTCCTTATTGCCCACCATAATGCATCAGAAAATACAAAGGAGCTATATAAAATCGTACAAGCATGTTTATACATACCTCAGTTATCCGTAATAGAGGAGGTACACCCTATTTCAGATAAGCAAGATTTCGAACAATTTGTAAATTTGAGTTGTGGTGGTACAAATAAACATTTATTCAGAAACACGTTTTATGATGATAAAATGTATTGAAAATGTATACAACATATAATGTAAAATGTACAATTTTTTATACTAAGCTACTAAGTAAATGTACGTAGGCTACCAAGTTACTGGGTAAGCTTAGGTGAAGTATTAATTGAAATGTTTGATTCGGTCAACCATAATATAATACCATCTTAAATAATTTAGTTCGATCTATTATACCACTATACAACCTCAGAAAAACAAAACTGACAAAGGAACACGTCAATTAAGTTAAGCTAAGATTGGTTATCCGAAGATCTATTGTATTTAAATTAATAAGGGAAAAATATTATTTTTTTAATATTACAATATTTGATTTTATTCCTATAAACATGAAGTATTTATAGCTTATTATAATGTATTCCATACACCAATCAAGTTTCCTGTATTTTAAATTAAATCTAAATCAAACCATTTTAAGCATTAAACCATATTATAAACTACAGTTAAATAGTTCTGTTAAACAATCTTATGTTCAAATTATAAAAACTGTTTTAAATCCAAAAATAAAGTAAGCCCATCTTTTCATATCCTTCGTCACCTAAAGAATATTTATTCTATCAATCTAAAACTATAAATTGTATATTTTTTATTATTATTTGTGGTATTAAATGTGCACTTTATGAACCAAATTGGCCTATTTTTCATAAAATTACTTATATCTTGAACAGACACCCATCCCTTAGCCGTTTATATATCACTGTGAAGAGAAAATTCCCCGTTTTATCAATGATGAATTGTTTGGCCAATCCAGTTATTGTAACCTGAGCTTATAAGCTGGTTTTACGGTTGACTCATTAATTTATAACAATATTTATGTTTCTCAATCATTTTACCCTGGTGGGTGGTATACTTTGAGATTCTCCCTTATTATATTACTGTACTAATAATTTGAAACATATTTTTTTATTCAAGTGCTATGAATTAAGGGAACCTTAAAATATAAATACATTTTTGCTTTTAAAGATTTACAGGAAAAACACAATGATTATATAAATCAATCATCTTTTTATTTGTTAAATGAATTATAGATTTCTGTTGTTTTTGATGATGCTCATAGGTGACAATTGCAAAACCTTTAGGAGACCGGACATAATCTGACCTATTTGAGAAACACTTTTATAAATAGTAGTATACATCAAAATTACAACAATATAATTTCTCAAGCTCTAGTGTACAAATATTCTTGTAAAAAGCCAATCGATTGGTGCTCTTTGAATAAAATATCAGGACCAAGCAATAAAACAAATTCTCTAAATAAATGAAATGTTAAAATCATCAAATAACTCTGTGAAAATATTCAAATCATTATTCTATATATGTTTTGCTCTATATTCTAGTAAATATGTATTGATACGCCATAAAGATCCCCTTAATATATATGTACAGGTTAGCCCATAAGTAGTATACCATAATTTGACGCGTCGTAACTTCCAGCAGTGTCAGAATAAGAAGAAGACAGATGGCTTATTTTGAAACAAAAAACACTTTTTGATATAGGTTTTACATTATGTGATCAGTGTGCATGCCATCAGCGACAATATATGTCGGTAATCGCAAACACATATTTTCACACGATTTTGCACACAGTTCATAAAGAACAGCAGCAGATTCTTCAGTGATCAAATACTTCAGATCCTGTAGGGTTTAGATGTTGTTGTAATAAATGTTATCCCTTAAATTCCCCTACAGGAAAAAATTCTGGTGAGGTGGAGTCAGGATAGCGGGCCGGCCATTAAATTGGCACGCGACGTCCAATCCAACGTCCAGGTAAAGCCTGGTCCAACCAATTTCATACTGTTCTGGCACAATGAGGAGGAGCTCCATCCTAATGCCACCAAAACTGATAAATGTGGTCTCTCTGTTGGAGTAAAGGGTAATCAGTTTACCTAATGAGCTTCAGGTAATTCTCACCATTGACGTCATCTTCAAAGAAGAAAGGGCCAGTGACACCTTGGTTCTTAACACCTCCCGAGACCATGTCGTCGGGACTTTTATCATCGTACTTAACTACAACATTTGGATTCGACTCACTCCCGTAAACACAATTATGTCTGTTTACTTTACCGGATAAGTGAAATTTGGTTTCATCAGTCCATACAACACACTGTTCCAACTGTGCGTCCTCTTCCAACTTGGTGAGCCATTACTCAGAAAACTGCAGGTGGTGATCAGGATCATTTCCATTCAACCTTTTGATAAGTCTCTTACGATATGGTTTCAATTTCATATATTTGAGTATTTTCTGTAATGATATTCTGGGAATTATCATTGTTGTGGACAGATGGCATGTTGATTTGGATTTGTGGGGTGACGACGCTAACACCTTTTGCAGCCACTCCTTCTCGGCCATGTTGACAGTTTTTTTTTCTCCCTGCAGGTGGCATATCCAGTACGGTGCTTGTTGTATCGAAGTGTTTGTTTAATTGTTTAATGGTCTTCGGCTTTGTCGTATCCGGTCCTCCTAATGAGCTTCAGGTAATTCTCACCATTGACGTCATCTTCAAAGAAGAAAGGGCCAGTGACACCTTGGTTCTTAACACCTACCCAGACCATGTCGTCGGGACTATTATCATCGTACTTAACTACAACATTTGTATTCGACTCACTTCCGTAAACACAATTATGTCTGTTTACTTTACCGGATAGGTGAAATTTGGTTTCATCAGTCCATACAACACACTGTTCCAACTGTGCGTCCTCTTCCAACTAGGTGAGCCATTACTCAGCAAACTGCAGGTGGCGATCAGGATCATTTTCATTAAACCTGTTGATAAGTCTCTGACGATATGGTTTCAATTTCATATCTTTGAGTATTTGCTGTAATGATGTTCTGGGAATTACCATTGTTGTGGACAGATGGCATGTTGATTTGGATTTGTGGGGTGACGACGCTAACAACGGCTGCAGCCACTCCTTCTCGGTCATGTTGACCGTTTTCTTTCTCCCTGCACGTGGCATATCCATGTACGGTGCTTGTTGTATCGAAGTGTTTGTTTAATTGTTTAATGGTCTTCGGCTTTGTCGTATCCGGTCCATGCACAAGACGCATACGGCGATGAATTTCTTGGACGTTGTAGGTTACGGAGTACAGGCATACGCACCGAATTCGTTGCTCCAGAGGAATTCTACTTGTCGTCATTTCAGAAGTTCAACCTGTAAAAAAAAAGAAAACACTTTAGACCTTTTTTAAATTCACCATCTGTTGTTTTTTTTCATGCTGACTCGGCTGGAGTTACGGCACGTCAAAGTATGGTCTACTACTTATGGGCAACACTGTATATATATACATTATATCTATACCCTCTAATGACCTGGCGGTCTAGGGGTAAGGTGTCAGATTTCTGTGCTGGTGGCCGGGGTTCAATTCTCGGTCCCGGCACAGGTTTATCTGATTACCAAACCCTTCCCTCACCTCTGACAAGACATCTTGTGAATGTTGGGGAATGTCAGGTCTCCACCGTGGTTCGGATTCCACGTTAAACTGTAGGTCCTCAATTTCATCTCACAATCACCCTACCATCACAAATTAGCGTAAGTGCGTATGACCCGAACGGGTAGTAAGACGCGGTGCTAATAATAATAATAATAATAAAATACCCGCTAATAATTTGTTTGATACTCCACACCACACCTACATTGTGTGATTTCCATATTATTAACTAGTAGGGCAGTGATTAGAAGTGTAGGAATTGGTGTAGAGTGATTTATTAATTTATTAACAGCGATAACAGGTCTTGAATACCACGACCTGACCACACCTTATATTTGAACCCTGAAATCTGTCACTGACAAACTAAACAAAATGAGACTGCTGGCATTATCCATGTACTCCCCAATGTAAGATCCATTCTAACACTTGTGGTAGTTTTTAATCTTACTACTTTAATTTCTGTATGAATTATTATGAGTTATTTTTCCAACATGTTTTTTTTAATTCAAGAAAATAATCTTTTTTCCTCCCCACACTCACCGTCATACGATACGTACTGTGAATTAAGAAAGATGTCAATTTTAGTGGAATCGGTACGAACATTAAGGACAAAGAGTACGACCGATAATATAAAGATAGCCCACTATAAAATTCAACTGGACTGTATGTGCTTAAAATGTTGTATTATAACAAACTCGGTTAAATGGACCATGAAAGAACGATTAAAAATAATATGTATACTGTGGAAAATAACACAATGAGAACCATATTCATAGGCTGGGAACCAAAAAGTTTTGAATAATATTTTTAAAATCTACTCTCTTCAGTGAATGAATTATTTTTTAATTATCTTTAATATACCTATAGTATGTTATTTATTTTTAAAATTGGCCATGTTCTTTCCTACCTAGAAAAGTCAGAACTGGATACAGGCTAACACTTAAATACATAGTTATTCACAATGATGAAATTTAATTAAGAATAACTGATAGTAATAGCTTATCAATTTAATTATAATAATATAATATTTTATTTGGTTTATTGATTGATTAAAAAATATGGATAAAATTAAATAATAGGTACTTCAACTTGAGGATCTGGATACAAAACACCAAACAAACTAAATATGCTCACTTCACTTTAAGTTTTTAGGGATTTTAGGTTAGTGGTGAAAGATTGAACATTTTTATAATTGAATCAGAAACGCCCATAGAACATTTCGGGTACTCATAGTCTCACTAGATGAAAAAAAAAATACTCCTTTAAAATATGCTATAATCACATGCACAGAAAAAACTTAGTTAATTTCCCATTTTACAAGCATCATACTTTTCCTTTCATTGTTTTATTCTTCACACTCTTTGCTCTCGAAGAAAAGGAACCTCAGCATTTGACGTTCCCTCTATTTAAGTGATGACAAATATGAGTGTTTTAATAAGTTGCTTGAAGTCATTAGTATTTTAAATTGCGGTAAAAGCATAATATTTATATTTAATAAGAAACCCCATGTATAAGTTCCATAGGGTTTGAACTCACCACCATTATAAGACGAATTTACGATTCTCTTTTGCTAGCCTGATACTTGGAAAGTATATATTTAAAGTCCGCACAATTAAATCGTCCAGCAACCTTCTTTTTTAGACTCAAACTTTGTGAAATTATACTTAAAGATAAGGGGTGACTCTTTTTTTTACATTATTAAACAGAATTATTCTGTATGTCTAGATAGAAATGTATAATATCAAGGTAAAGTTAAAAACTAATTATTATTTGTTCACAATTGCTATTTATTATGTAGTCATTTGTAGTATTTTGTGTGGCTTAGGGGAGTAATTCGAAACTTGATCCATTACAGCATATATATTAAAATAAATATATTAAATATGTATTTAATCTAAACTGAGTCAATAGCATTATAATATATATTCACTAATAGCCCTTTATAAAAACCAAACTTTCTAATAAAAGTTTTATCAACAGATTTACCATTTATATGTGCGAATAAATTGACCAAAAAAACTATTGATATACATGTCAATTTGAAAAATAGACTAGTAATAATTGGTTTTGGCCATTCGAGTTATACATTTTGTAAAATGTTTACCGTAAATGATGCGTTAATAGATGTCGTAGCACTCAGCATTTTAATAGTAAGCTCCTATAAGCTCACTTACTTACGACTACTACTTGTTTAGGAAATGAATTTTAATCTGAATTTTAGAGACAAACTAAATTATCTCCCCAATTTTGGTTTAAACATCACGGACCACCACGTATAGAACTGCTGGTGTTACGTATAGATTGAACTCCACAAATTTGTGAGACCTGTATTAAAAACAGATACCTCATACCATATCCACCTTCTCACCCCTTCGTCATTTCACAAACGTATTACAACCATACCCCGAAATACCCTCAATATCTGGCCCCTAACACCCCGATTAACAGAACAAGGCCATCACCCCGGGCTTGGTAGTGGAGTAGCATACTTCCTCTTCACCCCATTCCCATCCATCTCACCACATAAATCGCCCCACCCCACCCCACCCTACCCCTTACCCATAGTCCTCCCACACGCTCTAATTCACAAAACAAGAATCGAACTCATCATGGTGATATTGTTGATCATATATATATATATATATTTGTTGTAGCAATTAAATGTGTTTTTGTTGTATTCCTTTATTTGGTCTGTTGATTTTGAAATTGTTTTGATCGGGAGTTATGTGGGTGTGTATTTATAACGCGATGTTTATGAAATTAGTAGCGAAATAGGAACGATTCAATTTGTTTCAAATGATTTACGGTACAAAATAAATGTGGTAAACCATGTATACGGTTTATTAGAATAGAGAAGATAATAAATATTAAGTTTTTTTTATTGAGTTTGTAATTATAGTCATTTATAGAGTATATATTGTTTAGAAGATTAACTAGATTAATATTTAAATAATACATTTTCATAGATGTAGAATAAGTCTGACTTTTAATGATTGAGATGATTTGTAAAGTACCAAATATTATTATTATTATTATTATTATTATTACTATCACTGCGTCTTACTACCCTTTCGGGTTATACGCGATTACGCTAATGTGTAATGGTAGGGTGACTGTGAGATGAAATAGAGGACCTACAGTTTAACGTGGAATCCGAACCACGGTGGAGGCCTGGCATTCCCCACATTCACAGAGGTGACCAAATAGTAGTATTACACTAAAATTAATACTGATTTCTAGAAAAGTATAGACCTATAGGCTAGTGATATAATAGAAATGGAATATTTAATGGTACTATTCGTTCGATAAAAAATGCATTAACTATTTAATCTAAGGGAGAAATATGGATAATAGATAAGAGGAGATGCATTCTTATTAGCTGTGAAAGATGATGAGGAAACTACTGTGACAAAATTACATCCATCTTCCCGTTTTAGTAGTCACGTGGTTTAGTGCACTACTCTCACAGTAGACTAGACTGCCGATGACGGGGAGATCAGGTTGCTAATCTCGGTCAAGTGTACCAAGGGTGGTTTTCCCTAAATGGTTTACCACTCTACCTCCACACAAATGTGGCTACACTTCTTCTGTATATATCCTTCCTAATCCCAAAAACTATTAAATTACTTAGTACATGGGCGTATAATCCGAACGGGTTGTAAGACGTGCTGTTAACATCAAAATTAGATTCATAAAACTAACCTCAATGCACCCAGCAGGGTTTTGATTTCTGACCTCTCTATCCCCCTTGCACTAAAGCCAAAACAGAACCTTTAAAAGCAAACATCATTTGGATGTAATTCAGATAAATTTATATTTGAAAGAATATCCACAGAAATTAGTGAAGGTTTTCATTTTATCCATTCTTATCAATAGTTTCAAAATATTTATGATAAAATCATCCTGTGTTTATGTGTTTCTATTTACCTTCGTTCATATGGACATATTTATATAAACAGATAATAAAACAAGCAATAAATCATTCATAAAATAATAATCACAAATTCATACTCCTGTTACTGGTACAAAAGGTAATGGCTGAATCTTAAATAAGGCAATTCTCAACATGTCTCCCCTTTGATTTAGTTCTATAGAACCTTTCGTGATAAAACGTAAAACGTAATTATCCAAGTTGATAGAGAAAACCAAAACACAAGACAATAGCAGGAGTAAATAAGAAAGGTAAATGGGGACAAACAGATAGGAGCAAATAAATATAATGAAAGAGAAGTTAATACGATATAAATCTTTTTAATTTCCTATGGTTGGTCGGGTCGGCAACTAGATAGCTAAACACACAGTGTTGTTTTCATTTCTAAGCCTTCATTTTAAACCTTTAGATAAAATTATGTTAGTCAAGTCTTGCAGGACATGACCTTACACACACATACACAAAAAAAAAGGACTACTGTCCCATTCTGTCCAATGCTGCCAACACAAACTGTAAGATAAAAAGGGTTTTGAGAGCGGGATGAGGGTGGTTTGGGGGGTGATAGGGAGGTGGTAGTAGTTGAGATAATTAAAGTGCGCCCCAGAGACATCTAACGGGTGAACAGGGTAGCGAGAGACTATATGGCTGGGGGAAGAGGAAGGAGATGCTAGGTGACTTCCGTTACCCACCATTGTTCCGGCAATGAACAATGGCTAACCGTGTTCTTGTGCACATCCAAGAAAGAATACTTTAGAAGGAAGTGAGGTGAAGGAGATACGTAAACATGATGGGGAGATGGAAAAAAACACTGGGCTATGGATTAGATTAAATGTAGTAAGAAAAGAGAATGACACAAGTGAACGATAAGTATTTATTGTAAATTGGAAAGAGAAGACACGGATTTTATACATAGTTTAGTGTTGAATTTGTATTAAATAATGCCTTTACACCAAATTTTAATAGTATTTAATTTATATATAATATCTCAACTTTAAACATTATTTTGTGTGTTTATTTATTTTCTGTTGCAATAAAGAGGGTCCCGTGAATTGGGAGATGGCCGGTAATATTGTTCCGTTACAATTAAATTCCACGAGCACGTAACTATGGTTTGACAAATTTAAAATATACCGTATTATATATATATATATATATAAGTTAATATTTGTGCTGTTATTACTTTGTATTTTGGTTCATTTTCGAAACAAAATTTGGTCATGGGATGAGGGTGGTTTGGGGGGTGATAGGGAGGTGGTAGTAGTTGAGATAATTAAAGTGCGCCCCAGAGACATCTAACGGGTGAACAGGGTAGCGAGAGACTATATGGCTGGGGGAAGAGGAAGGAGATGCTAGGTGACTTCCGTTACCCACCATTGTTCCGGCAATGAACAATGGCTAACCGTGTTCTTGTGCACATCCAAGAAAGAATACTTTAGAAGGAAGTGAGGTGAAGGAGATACGTAAACATGATGGGGAGATGGAAAAAAACACTGGGCTATGGATTAGATTAAATGTAGTAAGAAAAGAGAATGACACAAGTGAACGATAAGTATTTATTGTAAATTGGAAAGAGAAGACACGGATTTTATACATAGTTTAGTGTTGAATTTGTATTAAATAATGCCTTTACACCAAATTTTAATAGTATTTAATTTATATATAATATCTCAACTTTAAACATTATTTTGTGTGTTTATTTATTTTCTGTTGCAATAAAGAGGGTCCCGTGAATTGGGAGATGGCCGGTAATATTGTTCCGTTACAATTAAATTCCACGAGCACGTAACTATGGTTTGACAAATTTAAAATATACCGTATTATATATATATATATATATAAGTTAATATTTGTGCTGTTATTACTTTGTATTTTGGTTCATTTTCGAAACAAAATTTGGTCATAAACCATTAATGATATCTTCAACTTCGAATTTGTTTTAATATTTACCAATTATTTGAATGGAAGCTATATTGTTAATTAGGTTTTTAAGAATTCTTTGTAGTTGTTTAATTATTATTTAGGAATATCTCAGAATACTGAACATTGGTTTTTATCTGAGTAAGCATGAATAAACCCACATATGTCAAGATATTGCTGTCCCTCTTACTCTTTAATGCTTAACATCTTCCAGCCCATCAGATTATTTGTATATTTACATTAACGAAGAGGTAGAGGATAGGAGATAAGAGAGTAAAATTTATAGAATGTTTTCCCTCATTTCTGTGTGAGAAATAATTTAGGATTAACCTTTTGAATACACTCGACCGGAATACTTACACAGATCTTTTGTCGTTGAAATACATTAAATACGCAACTTATGGTTTGGTTGGCATGACCACATATGTTAGTTTAAATACACTTGGGTTGTCAAAAAGTTGATTTAAAACATGCAGAAAGTTTTTTCATGTTGTCAGCATTGACAGCAAATAAATGCCAAATAGATAATTAATATTTTAGCACCATGGACAATTTCGCATAAAAGTGACTTGATGTATTAGCACATTAAAGAAATTTTGTAAATTTTAAAATATTAATGTGATATATTTAGCATAAATATGGCAATTCCGGCTTTAAACAATTTTACAAAATATATATTTATATATTTGGCTCTTTGGTTTATAAGTTTAAAGTAAAGTTTGATTTAAATTAAGACATATAAAGTAATATATATTACTTTCTATGTCTTAATTTAAATCAAACTGTACCTCAAACTTATTAATAGAAAGGCCAAATTATTATTATTATTTAGCACAGCGTCTTACTACCAGTGTGGGTTATACGCTTTAAGTACTAATTAAGCTAATGGATTTGGAATTGGGAAGGTTGAATTAGAAGAAGTGAACCCGCATTTACGTGGAGGGAGAGTGTAAAACCATTTAGTAAAAACCACCCCTAGTTCACCTGACCGAGATTCGAACCTCGATCTCTCTGTCCTCAGCAGTCGAGCTCAACACGACTAGCGCTTTAGCAAATTACGCCACCGAGGTGGGTGAAAAGCCAAATTAATTAGTCATGTACAGATAGGTAAAGTACACAAAATTTTAGTCAATAAAATACTTAATAACATCTAATCTCTGATAAATAGCCCCAACTTTATCCCAATTTTTTACGAGAAACATAAACACATGGCTATATGACAGAATCTTTGTGAAACTATATTAATTTTATAAGGGCTCTAGTGGAAGAAAAATGGAGTGTATTGGAAGAGCTTGACAGACTAATCCTTCCAATTCTCTTCTGGCATTTTTTTACCCCCAAATGCTGCTCTTTTCATTTTCTCTCAGCAGTAAGTAGGTCGATATGTTCTCGACTTGACTAGTATTTAATCTTTCTCTTTCTTCTTGCAGTTTAGGTCCCAATATGGCACCTGCCCTAGGGAGAAGATTTGGTTTAAGCTCCACCAGAAAACAAATGGATAGATTGAAAAAGAAATATTTCGTGTAGGGAATTGTTATATTTCCACTTTATTTATTTTTGTTCATACAATAAACTTTTAAAAAATTCTTAAATAGGAATATAAAACGTAATAGTAATTGTAACATGTTAGTCTCATTTAGTCTGATTTTCAAGTGAATAGTTAGTAATAACGACCATACTAATAATATCTAGATTTATGTAGATCTATAAATGGCTACCTACTCTCCCTTCATGCAAATTCTGGTTAATCTCCTCTTAAAATTGTACTCTCCTAATTTCTATTAGATTTTTTGTTAGTACACCCTCATGCCAAACGCTTTTATTATGGTTAATAATTGAATAAACTTGTTGTGTATTACCTTTAAATAAAAGTACTGTTTGGATTTTAAAGTAAATTTAAAAATCACTAAAGAAATGTGAAAAATATTATGTACAACAAAACTCTACTGGTAAAAATGATTATTTATATGATTTCAAAAATTTGATTTAAAAAAATTATAATTATCTTATATTTGGGATTACCATTGCTCCCAACACCAATCTCATATATAAACAAACTCGGTGTTAGCACACGAAATCGTTCTATATTGTTATTGTTCTTTACAGTTTGGACGCAAGGGAACGAGATTTCAAACAAGCGGAGCGCTGGTCGGAAGAAAAAGTGTTCTCCAACCGGGCGTATTTCATGGTCGACAAACATCCGGCGGAGCTTGGCATCGATCACATCCAAGAAGGTGATGCTGGTGTCTACAGGTGTCGGGTCGACTTCAAGATCGCTCAGACGAGAAACAGCAAGGTCAACCTGACAGTAATTGGTGAGTAACTTTGAAAATGGTCATA
>CABFOW010001370.1:95624-123107 GCA_902141385.1 Timema californicum | reverse complement strand
TACCAAATAAAGAAAGTTAAACTATATGTTAGTAATGAAGCAATAGAAGATTTTTAAGCACACTTACCTTTCCTCACTACCCCTACATACACTCCCCCTTAAGGAGGAGTGGAATAGAACGTGAGTTAAAAGTATTTTTCTAAAGTTTTTACAACAAAAATTCATATTTTGAGCAAAATAAATAAAATATTGCCTAATTATACAGGTTTGGTGTATATTTATGAATAGCTATCTTAATAGTTCTTGAATATTAGTCTTAAGGAAAGTGACATTTGAACCAGAATGTTTTAAATGAAATTAAAATTTCAGGTTATAATTCCGTGATTCCTATGAGATATATTTTATAACTTTTGGAACTACTATGCGTGTGTAAAATAAAACTAGACTTAACTTCTGAAGCATTTGATTCAATTTGGCTAAAATATTATTTTGTTGTAAAATCTCTAAACATTATGATAAGAAAATGTATTTTATTCCATCTTTATCATGCGTCGATACAAACGCTGTCACTAAAATCATAAATGAATAAACATACCAAAACAGAAAACGTGGCTTTAAGGAGGCTGTGTTAAGGTTTTTCAAAATGTCTTATCAAACGATAAACAATAATAATTATAACTCATAGTAAATATGTGAATAAAATTAATAATTTAAACTCATATAGATTCATATACTTGTGCTTTCAGCATATGGCAATAATATGGCAAATTGGTTATAGAAGGTCGCTATGTTGTATACTTCTTATGAGAACCACTGATATTAATTTTGTGGTGTTTAAGTAGAAGATGCATTCTTGGACGTCGTTTAAATTTCGAATATTTATTCGTCCATTTCCTATTACCATCATATGGAACATAGGCTAATTATAGTGGTGGTCGTGGGTATAGAACGTTAAAAAAAATTCTATACTGGATTGCAATTAATGTAATAATACATATCACCGCGTCTTTCTAACTGTTTGGGTTATACGCTAATGGGTTTGAAATTGGGAAGGCTGTAAATAGTTGAGGTGAACTTGCATTTTTGTGGAGGGAGAGTTGAAAACCATTTAGGAAAAACCACCCCCATCTCACCCGAACGAGTGTTGAACCTTGATCTCCCGTCTTCGGCAGTCTAGCTCAACACGAAACCTGCGCGTTAGCCAACTACATTATCAAGTTGGGTACAGCAATGAGGTGGAAGCTCAAATCTCAGCTCTGTGTATTGAGTGGGTTTTCCACTTGTGATATTTAAATGTTCTTTTCTCCTAACCTTCCCGTGATAACTGAGAATGAGGGTGCATTTTCTCTTAAGCTATAATCCTTATCCTTACTACTCATAGTATGTTTTTGATAAATAGCCCTTGGTGGTATTGAGGTAAAGTTCTCTCATCAGGACCCGATACTCATTGGTTAAAATCCTTTCAAGTTCAACATATATTTTTTAAGTGCTAAAATTAATATTACAAGTTCCTTCGGAGGGTAAGTAAATCTGTCGGTCCCGTGTTGAGTGTAGCATGTAAAAAAGGAACCCTGGAGTGCATGTGAAAATACCTTTCTTGCCACAATTGTTAGAACCTTTAGCGCTCGCTCATGGAAATACATTGTGGAAGGCAACGGGGAGATAACACCCTTTATGAATTCGCCTAGTACATGCGATCCATACCAGATGGTGCAGTAGCAGTGATCATCCGAAAGGCTGACTGCGTGCTCATAACTTGAATGATAGCAAACACATCAAATCAACCAGTTTGTTGAATTGATTTGTTGTCAAGAGTAGTGTAAGAAAATATTTGTTGAACGCAGTTCAATATACAAAGGACTTTTAAACAACTATATTATACTCAATTGAAATAACCTCCATGAATTTACTTGCCATCAAAATAAAATATATTTGAATAAATAGAATGGAAACAAATTGAGCTATTTTAACGCATTATAGATTTATTATTTAGTAAAGAGTAAGGACTTACAAGTATACGGCTACCATAAGTACAATTTTTTTGTCATTCATATTTGAAATAAGTTTCCCTCGGTCTTCGGTAGACTGAGCTGATCACTTATCAATAGGGACTAATATCGAGTGATTAAAATAATATTAGCTTTGTATACTAATACGTAATAATCTTCTAAAGTTTGTTTTCGCTTACGTGCGATTTAAATATATCTAACTAATCTATACACCACACCTTGATTAAAGTTTTTGTCCCTGCTTTTAGACCTCGGTACTAGCAGTATATAGGTTACTTTACTATATATATCACCCTACTTACGCCTAAAACTCGATTAATAAGTATGCAACACAGCACTTAATATTTATATAAATCATTAATGGAATTATTTTTCTTTATTTCCTAGTTTAATAGATCTTTCCATTAATGAAATAATGCTTTAGAGAGCTGTAGTGTGGATTTTGATGATTTTACTGCCTATAAACATGGATCTATTTTGTCTTTAATGGCTCCCTTTCAGGTAATTATCTCGTCATTGCGTTGAGCTAAAAATCGATACTCCATTAAGTATAATAATTAAATACGATACGTGAAACAATAATTATATGTATATATATATATATATATATAGATGAGAGAGAGAGAGAGAGAGAGAGAGAGTGAGAGAGAGAGAGAGCTGTAGTTAAGAGGTATATTCAATATATCATAATTACTTGTTCATACCGCAAAATAGTTAAGAGCGTCATGATTACAAATACTCGGATTTCTAAATAATTTTTAATATATAACATAAGATTATTAAAATAATGTTTTGTGTTTAACTGCTCAGTTTATTAAATCGATTATATAATTTTACCAGGCAACAACAATAAAAATCTTACTATTATTTTGGGTCCTTTTATCATAGAACTCACCCGCCTTGGTGGCGTAGTTGGATAACGTGCTAGTCGTGTTGAGCTCGACTGCTGAGGGCGGGGAGATCGAGGTTCAAATCTCGGTCGGGATGAACAGGGGTGTGTGTCCTAAATGGTTTTCCACTCTCCCTCCACGCAAATGCGGGTTCACTTCCTCTAATTTAACCCTCCCTATTCCTAATCAATTAGCATAATTAGTACTTAAAGCGTATAACCCGAACGGTTAGTGAGACGCAGTGCTAAATAATAATAATAATAATAATATAGGAGTCTACTATCTACAAATTTAAGCTTATAATAGATCCTAATTTTAAATAATAAATTAGTGATTCTAGATGAGGTTGAGTGGTAAAAATATTGATTCTTAACGTTTAAATCTATTTCTGAGATTTTAATATTAATAAGGTGAATTTTTTTGTGTTTGGGAAATTAACTTAAAAATAAGGTAGTAAACTTTTTCTATTTAATCGTTTTTCTTAATGGAATTATTATATTTACTTTTTCTTTTCTGACATATTATCTTAGCGTGGGTTTACATTTTTTATGGTCCGCGGATAACTTACTGGTAAGGAATTATTCAGTGATTGTTAGATTAAAGAAATAATTTTATCTAAATTGTATATTTATAAATAAAATACTTAACCAGCTGCCATTGTATACATTCGGTTAGCTTAAACTGAAAATCGTACTCATCAAAAAATTCATTTAACTCTTCATTCGCGTGTTTTTTTCAATAAATCCCAGTGATATTTCAGATATGTTGTAATTTTTTTTGTATAAATATAGCTCAAGAATTTTTATTTAGAGAAATTGACCGCTTATTTAAGATATCATGAATCCGGTAGCAATAACGTTTAGACCTTCAACAAATAACTTTAATTATAATTTTTATTTACTGAAAATATGTATAAATGGAGATTGCTTGAATAAACATTAAAAATAATAACGCTCATTTGATTTAATTAATTTAGGACTCCATACATATTTAATAATACATATTTTCTAAAAGATTTTTTTTATAAAGATTCAAATAAAAATTTTAATAACCAAAAACAGTTAATTACTTTACACTTGATGTATAACTTTTTGGTTTTAATATTAAATATATATTTAGATAGTAGAAACAATTTAACATGAACAACTGTTTGTATCTTTATGCTTAAAGGTTTTTTAGTGTAATTTTTAAGCTATAATCTAAGGAAGTATATATATGGTGTTGTATACATTATTATTGTTGTAATTTAATGACAATAATTTAACCCTACAAATAAAGTGGAGAACTGCGGAGTGATTCAAATTTAATATTATTCTTGGAATACAGAGCATTTATATTTTCATTCTAATAGATTTTAGTTTAAACACACCTAGATTCGTACCTTAGATCTCCATTAGAAATTTGTAATACCTTGTATGTTGAATATGACACCATGGAACTTAAGGACACTTATATTAGTATTTATTACTATAAAATCGTTTGTAAATAGTATTTTAGCGTGAATAAAATACTCTTGAATTCAGTCATCACATCGAATTAATTCATAAGACGCTATAAACGTTAACTAACGAATTAGAAAATAACAATCCTCTTTGAGGAGCAGTATTACAAAAAACGTAAATACACCCTCTAAGATATCAAGCTTACTTTGTTTTATTCAACCATGGTAAACAGGATCAGAGTGTAATCTATATATATATATATATAAAGAAAAGTCCTTACTCACTGACTCATTCATCAACGCCCAACCCAAAACCTTGGTCCTAGAAAGCTGAAATTTTGTACAGAGGCTCCCTTTATGATGTAGACAAGGAGTTCAGGCCAGATTTTTTTTAATAACAACATAAGTAATTTTACTCTCATGTTTTTGGATTTTACAATATGTGGCACGCTTTTTAATAACAACCTAAGTAATTTTACTCTCATGTTTTTGGATTTTACAATATGTGGCACGCGAATCATTAACAAAAAAGTGAAAACGCGAATGAAGTCACGGGCAACAGCTAGTTTGGCAATATAAAACCTGTACCTTTCACGGTAAATGGAGTGTACTGCACATGGACATGAATGGGGTATAGGCAACTGATTGTCACATTACTTCGTCCCATAAGTGTGGGTTTTAATAAAATAAAATAAATTGTTCTATCATTTATTACCTCTTCGGTTTATGAGAATACGTAATAATTAAGTTAAAGCTTTAGGTTTGAGTAAGTTTGAATTTAGAGAAAGTTTGTTCAAATGTTCGTGTAAGGAGAGTCAACGGCCATTTAGGGAAAAATTAACTCTCAGTACACATAACCGGGATTATAAGCCTAATCTCCCAGTCATCGGCAGTCCAGTGTTCTACGAAAGAGATTTCTTAGAGAAAGACTATTTTACACCAAAGTGGGTCCAATATTAATTAATCACCATTATTAGATAAGAATTTAATAGGAACTTTGGGCACGGTTCTAAATTGAGTTGTAAATGAAAATATTGGTTAGTGAACATTTCAACCTGATTCTCAAGGAACTACTAACAAAATATGACACTTTAATAATCAGTGCTATTGATCAATAATGGTGGTAGATTTAAGTCCACCAATTTCAAGGTTTACATTTTATAAAGCTATACATTAATTTCATTTGGCTGTATTGTTACATACAGTGAAAAGGCAGGTAAGTATAGTATTGTATAGTATAATTTCAAATAAAAGAGTACAATAGATATTTTACCTAAATTTTTTTTTAATATTAATATACCTAGCCATTAATAGAGTAACCAAAATACAGGTTAGCTACAAGTGTTTAAATCCTCCATTTGCCTCATTTTCTATGATTAGATTAACATATTTTGAAATAGTTATTTTAATTATAATATATAAAATTTTCCTATAGATAAAATAAAGCAATTTATATGTATGTAATTTAAAAAATGTGTTTTGCTTTCTGTTATAATATAAATTATAAACTTGTGAAACTTAATAATAATTTTACTAAACGGTACTTTTTAATAAATATGAAAACTGTAGAAGAGAGCATATAATTCTTAAATATATATAGAAATCTTCAGCACTCAGATAAAAAAAAATGTATAGGAGTAATAAGAGAGAAGGCACAATAACGACCGCTTGGAGACAAACGAATAAAGCAGCCGATAAAGCAATACCAAGATTGGTGTGAAATCGAGTTATCAGCCGAGCCTCTTCAAGGCTAGGCCCTTTCTTGGTATTTATCCTTACCCCCCACTCCTTCCACACCATCCCTAATCCATCAATATGTCAGTTTAACACGACCCCTTTACACACACCCCTATTCCCCCATTTTACCACACCCTTGGTCTTCTCTTTAACCAAGCTACAAGTTTCCTTTCACTCAGGTTAGGTCCTATTTAAACACTTTATGGTTGACGGTATGTAAAGTGAAACCTACAAATGGACGGGTTTATAATACTTAAAACTAGCCATTCCATAGGCGATGTACGTGAATATTTCGAAGTGTATTATTTACTTCTTATTTTCGTATACAAAACTTTCTAAGTAATTTTAAATAAGTATATGACAAGGGGGAAAAATATTTAAAAAATCATATTTATTAATATGAGATATACTTCCTAAGAATTTAGAAATTGTCATATTTAACTAGACTAATAACATTCTGCCTAGACACATGAAAGTGCTTGTTATAACATTATATTACACTTGATAAAATAATGATTTCTGCTTTTGGAAGAATACGAAATAAAATAAAACGGTTTTGCAATGTCTAAAATAAAATAAACAACTATAAATCAGTTTTGTTGTTAAATATATCGAAGGTTAAATTTTGTTAACTTATCAATAGATTTAAAATCTAAAGAATATAATTTTTTTTCATATAAAATATATGCTTATACAAATTTAACTCTTTGTTGGTTTCACTTAAAGAGTTTTTAAAATTAATTATTCAAACAAGCGAAAGTTCTTATTTATGTCATTGATATAATTCAAAAATATATTTTTGATTTGATTGCCATTTTCAATCCTTATATTATAGAGTTATTTTTTAATGCTTGTGAAAGCTACTCTCGTAAAATATACAAGTATTTTATAAAATATAATATGTATAATATCTTTCATTATAGATTGGCTTTAATATAATAAATGATATACACTTATAATTTTTAAATTATATAATCATTTCCTAATGTTATTGGTACTTTTTGACAGTTTAAAATGTATTTAAAAAAGTTTTGTCTTAATCTTTAATCTCTTTTAACCCATATACTTTTTGACAGTTGAAAATGCATTTAAATAGTTTTGTTTTAATCTTTAATCCATTTTAACCCATATTCTTTTTGACAGTTGAAAATGCATTTAAAAAAGTTTTGTCTTAATCTTTAATCCCTTTTAACCCATATATACACTAACTTCAGTCATATTGACAGTTCATTCTTGTTTGGCAGATGTACATGGATGTGTTTTGGTAGTTTTTAAATGTTGGTAAAAATAAAAGCCAACATGAATAAACTAATGCAACATCAAATACAACTTGTCAACAAAAATTTATATTCGTGGTCAAATTAAAAAAACGTACATAATATAACGTATATGGTTTTGATTTTATGAGTTTCAGTATTTATTCCCCATTTTGACTTTATGTCATTTGTTGAAATATGATCGAATATTTGGATATAAATTATTAAATAATGTATTTATTTATTTATAAATATTATGGCCAGCACTTCCTTACTCTAACAGGGCGACCATTTATTTAGCCAGTGTTGATATTTAAATATATTACATATAATTTTTTGGTGAAAATAAAAAGTTAAACTATGCTTTAATTAAATAAGGTTACCACTCAGGTTTTTTAAAAATCACTAAGCCTATTTATTTCTGATTTTATAATTCACTTTTGGCAGATATTTCTTAAATAATTTTAATAACATTGGAGTTTGTTTAATTAAGAATTCATCTGAAATATCAAATCTATTGATTAATGTCATAATGTCATAGTTAAATTTTATATAGTATATATTATTAATTGAAAATTAGTAAACCGTTGATATTAGATAACTAAGAATAGCTAAAAATGGCCTCCATATTATAAATCAAACTGTTATATTACTGAATATACCCGAGTTTATAAGCATATGCATAAGCATACTAAGAACTTTCCATTTTGTAATATAATAACATATTGAAAAAGGAATTTCAGTTTAAATCATGATCGATATAAATAATGATCATAATGTTAATTTAAATAGCCAATGAGTACTTTATAAAAATATAATTTAAAAATATGAGTTGAATACTGGTGTTTGAGGGGTTTGGAAAGTTTTAGTAGATTGGCAAACAAATGTGAAGAGCATCATCATAAATAGAAACACTTGAAATATCTTAGTTGAATATGATTATACATTCTTGTTCATGTCGTTCTTCAAGACTTTAATATCTTCTCTTTAACCAAGCTACAAGTTTCCTTTCACTCAGGTTAGGTCCTATTTAAACACTTTATGGTTGACGGTATGTAAAGTTAAACCTACAAATGGACGGGTTTATAATACTTAAAACTATACATTCCATAGGCGATGTACGTGAATATTTCGATGAGTATTATTTACTTCTTATTTTCGTATACAAAACTTTCTAAGTAATTTAAAATAATTATATGACAAGGGGGAAAAATATTTTAAAAATCATATCTATTAATATGAGATATACTTCCTAAGGATTTAAAAATTGTCATATTTAACTAGACTAATAACATTCTGCCTAGACACATGAAAATGCTTGTTATGACATTAGATTACACTTTATAAAATAATGAATTCTGCTTTTGGAAGAATACGAAATAAAATAAAACGGTTTTGCAATGTTTAAAATAAAATAAACAATTATAAATCAGTTGTGTTGTTAAATATATCGAAGGTTAAATTTAGGTATCTTCTCAGTAGATTTAAGATCCAAAGGATATATATTTTTTTCATATAAGATAAATGTTTATAAAAATTTAACTCTTGTTGGTTTAACTTAAAGAGTTTTTTTAAATTAATTATTCTAACAAGTGACAGTTCTTATTTAACTCATTGATATAATTTAAAAATATATTTTTGTTTTTAATGACATTTTCAATCCTTATATTATAGAGTTATTTTTTAATGTTTGTGAAAGCTACTCTCGTAAAATATACAAGTATTTTATAAAATATAATATGTATAATATCTTTCTTTATAGATTGGCTTTAATATAAAAAATTATATACACCTATAATTTTTAAATTATATAATCATTTCCTAGTGGTATTGGTACTTTTTTACAGTTGAAAATGTATTTAAAAAAGGTTTTGTCTTAATTTTTAATCTCTTTTAACCCATATACTTTTTGACAGTTGAAAATGCATTTAAAAAAGTTTTGTTTTAATCATTAATCACTTTTAACCCATATACTTTTTTACAGTTGAAAATGCATTTAAAAATTTTTTGTCTTAATCTTTAATCCCTTTTAACCCATATATACACTAACTTCAGTCATATTGACAATACATTCTTGTTTGGCAGATGTACACGAATGTGTGTTTGGTAGTCTTTAAATGTTAGTAAAGATAAAAGTTAACATGAATAAACTAGAGAAACATCAAATACAACTTGTCAACCAAAATTGATATTTGTGGTCAAATTAAAAAAACGTACATAATATAACGTATATGGTTTTGATTTATGAGTGTCAGTATTTATTCCCCATTTTGACTTTGTCATTTGTTGAAATATGATCGAATATTTGTATATAAATTATTAAATTATGTATTTATTTATTTATAAATATTATGGCCAGCACTTCCTTACTCTAACAGGACGACCATTTACTTACCCAGTGTTGATATTTAAATATATTTCATAGAATTTTTTGATGAAAATATAAAGGTAAACTATGCTTTAATTAAATAAGGTTACCTCTCATGTTTTTTTTTAAAATCACTAAGCCTATTTATTTTTGATTTTATAATTCACTTTTGGCATATATTTATTAAATAATTTGAATAACATTGGAGTTTGTTTGATTAAGAATTCATCTGAAATATCAAATCTATTAATTAATGTCATAGTTAAATTTTATTTAGTATAACTCTTAATTGAAAATTAGTGAACCATTGATATTAGATAACTCAGAATAGATAAAAATGGCCTCCATATTATAAATCAAACTGTTATATTACTGAATATATCCGATTTTATAAACATATGCATAAGCATACTAAGAACTTTCCATTTTGTAATATAAGAACATATCAAAAAAGGAATTTTAGTTTAAATCATGATCGAGATAAATAATGATCCAAATGTTAATTTAAATAGCCAATGAGTACTTTATAATATAAAAATATGAGTTAAATACTGGTGTTTGAGGGGTTTTGAGTTCCCTCTGGTTGGGAAGTTTTAGTAGATTGGCAAACAAATGTGAAGAGCACCATCATAAATAGAAACACTTGAAATATCTTAGTTGAATATGATTATACATTCTTGTTCATGTCGTTCTTCAAGACTTTAATAAATATTAAACTCATATTTTCTTCGCTTCCTATAAAGATTCGCTATTTTTTTATATTCAGTACATATAAAAGCAGAAAAGTGCTTCAAACCAATATCAATGGAACTAATCGAATTCTTTGTTACTAATCGAATGTTACCGATTCCTCATTTTATTTAAAAAATTATATTTCATATATAAGAAATATACATAACTTATTACGATTCCCGTCTGTTTTAATATAATTGCTTTAGATTTATATTTGTAAAGAAAGGAACCTACTAGACTTAACATGGAAAGAGCTTGGATTAAAACAATAGCGTGTCATGGAGTATTTCCAGGGTAAACCGAATTAATTTAACTGCATCTGTGAGTTTGTCTTATAGCTCAGTAAAACATTTGGTTTCCTAAAACATTCATTGACGAAAATCAACGTAAATACATCCCTATGATAGTTACGTAGAGTAACACTTATGTATGATTGATCAGAAGGGGAACCTAGACTGAAATAACATATCAAAGGTACTCATAGACACCCCACCAGGAAAAGTACCAGTGATAAATAATGTGAGAAAAACTTACCTTCAGTAAACAAGTCCAGGACTCGAACCTTGTCATACTCGTAGTAAATAAACAAGTTTACTGCTAGACCAATGCCTTGGATTGCATTACCATCAATATGAGATTAAACTACTAAATCGTTTAAAATTTAAAGTAACTTTTACTAGAAAACAAAATAAATATAGATTCAAGGGAGGATTTAAATCCCCACACGTCTAGAAGGAGTAAAATAGAATGCAAAGTAAGGGATGTATTTTTATATTTTGTACACGTTAGAGAAAGGTGGCGCACTAAAAAAGTTAAGGGAGGTGACTAACTTTCAAGTTCTTAATGCCATAATAAGTAAGAATAACAAAAAACCTTTTTGACAAAAGATATTGAAATATTCCTTCATAGAACATGGACCATTGGGACGAAATATGAGAACATAACGCAGGTGGCAGGGATGAGATTTATAAGAATCATGGTTGGCAAGATAAGACAAGACAATATATAATACGGAATATAAAAACTAGAAAATTTGCTCAAATTGACACTTTGCAGGGTAATATAAGATATCAAAAATTAAAATATTATGGGTACATGAGAAAGAGTTTATGTTAGAATACTTACGAAACTTCACGATTTACACCTGGAAGATAGACGGCCAAAGAATTTGATAAAAGATCCAGATGAAGTCAGACATAGAGTAGATCAGAAATTACAAGAGAGGGGCAGTATTGTAGAAGAGAATTACAATTGTCGTAGTAGAGGGACTTTATTCGCCAACCCATCGAGTAGATGGAATGACATAAAATATTATGAGTAGTCCCTAAGAGGACATATTTAGTTTAATTTTCTCTAAATAGAAGTCTTAATAGTTCTAGAATATCTGCCATGAGAATCAAGAATTTTTCTGTTCATAGAAAATAATTATCCTCAAATTATGTGCTCTTGAAAAATATTTAAAAAAAACTATGTGTAATAATGTGGGAATACAATTACTCTAAACGTATCTAACAAAGCGTGATCTTATTTATTTTTGCCAAAAATGTGTTTATAATAGATAGAAACTGCAAAAATCCGGACCTAAATTTGCGTTTCTTTTTACCCAATATTTAAAGCTCATTGCTTACCTAACCATTCCAATCACAAACTAAACTGTACGTGTGATTTCCCAGTATAAAAACATCCTTTCCCATTATTACAATGAGTTATTTTTAATATAATTTTTTTTCTGTCGGAGATAAAACAAACCACAGACGGGTTCCGTTTTCGGATGCTATTCATTGATAAAAATATCATCCATCACTTATGTTAAATAGATCCTAGTTCTTAATGCATTTCCAATACGTGATTGCGAGTAGTGAAGTCGAAAGAGTTCGGCCCCTCCTCCTTCCCTGTCCCTCTATTGTTAGTTGCGTCATTGTGTTTCAAAAAGGGCGGCAAAGATACTGAGGACGGAAGAGCAAACCTTCTCCTCCCATTGAGTTATGAAGGGTGAAAAAAAAATCATATTATACTTGTGAAAGTGATTTAGTTTGGTCATTAGTAAAGTAATAAAATTTTGTGAATTTTAATATTTCGGAAGAGGAAGTGGGAATACAGACTTGTAGCCTAATATAAATATTATTATTGCTAAAAAAATTAATTTATATACATCTATCTTCATTTAGCTCAAGACTGATCGTATTAATATCAATTAAAAATATATAACTAAACTAAAATTAAAATGTTGTAATTTTATTATTTGTTATGCTAATGATTGAATTATCTGGGTCCATATACTTGTAAAAAAAATCACATATAAGACTTAAGAACTCTTGTGTAATACTTTAAAAGATATACTAGTAAAAACCAAGGTTGAATAAAAATAGATAATATCGTTTTAAAGTCAAATATTTTCTATTTAATTTTATTAGAACACAGAGTTTAAATTTACCTAAATTAGTTTGAAGAATTAAAAGTGTCTTATCTCCTGAATAATTTATGTTTTAATTATTAACCTTAATTTTGTAGGGATATGATGAAACGCGTATATATTGTGATACTTTGAATTCTATGGAAATTGTTTAGTTTCTTTTTACAGAACAAATTATTTTCTAGATGATTTTCCTCGGTCCGGCACCGACTTATCTAATTACCAAACCCTTCCTTCACCTCTGACAAGACGTGTATTAATCACAACTTGTGAATGTGTGGAATGCTAGGCCTCCAAAATGGTTCGGATCCCACGTTAAGCTGTAAGCCCTCCATTTCATCTCACAATCACCCCACCATTACACATTAGCGTGTGAATAAACCAAACGGGCACTAAAACGTGGGGCTAATAATAATAATAATAATAATAATAATAATAATAATAATAATAATAAATTCTAGATGATTTAACATTGATAACCTCATATTTTGATGATAATTTTATTTGTGTAGATACCTATATTTTAACTTTGTATTAAGATTGAAATTTAATAATTTACTATACACTACGTTTGCCTTTATAAAATCACGATTCTTTATAAGCTAGATATAGTTTTTAATTCAATTAAACTCGCAACGGTCGATGGTTAGGTGGACTTAGAGCAAAGCTCAAAAATGTTAAATTTCTGGTTATATGACATTAGAGGTATGAAGCTCTACCAAGTACACTAATCCACATGTCCTCCACATATAGTTCCTCTTATAGATTATTACTCATTTTTTGATACTATTACTAGTGAAATTTTTGTGCATTCCCTATGAAAACTAGCTTAGCTATCTCTATAACTTGTACAGAGTCTTTAATAGCTAATGTGTCAATTTCAGGAATAATAATAGAATATAATACTTTTCAAAAGAATATGGCGTAAGTGTGATTCTTTATGAGTATATTAAGAAATAGTCCCAAGAGCCAGCTATCTAATTTGTTTGTTAAGTTTATTGATGTATATTTTAAAATTTTATGCCTAAGAAACACCAGTTACAGACATGGACTTTTTTTAAACTGGCCAAATATTGTGATAAATATTGTACCATTTTTATTAAATACACAGTTTAGAACCATATTCGAAAGTAATAATATAATATTGTAATCTAATTACACATAACAAAATTTAACTAAATAGGTTATTTTAATTTCTTTCAGACTAATAGAAGAAACCTTTCTTTTTTTTAAAAAAAAATGTATTAACCCACGTGCGTTGAAACGCAATTGAAATTACGTGACATCCAAGTTAACTCAAAATTCAAACAAGATGCTTCGCTTTCAACTTCGTTCCCCACGACGGAACTTTGAATCTCTTCATCACACACCACTTTCAACCCCTTTTCATCCGTTCACCGACCAAACCCTCTTTTCCTACCCTGACCCCCTCTTCCCATCCTTACACCTCACACGCCAACGTCCTCTAAACATTCACCACACTCGCCGAGCCATGCTTCAACTCCTCTCGACGTCATAATTTGTGTGGAAATTAACTGGACCCTTTTCCTCAAGGGTCAAGGAAAGATGGATGCTGCTTGCTGGTTTATTATCGTCATACATCAAAAGGGAGCATCCCCTGGAAACGATTAATTAAGTTGATTAGGATGGGTGGGTGGGAGTGGAGGGAGGGATAGCTATTTCATTGAGCCGTCATTAACTGGTATGGACGTCCATAACGAGACCAATCACTAATTTATATGATTACAGCTTATTATTATCATCATCAAACTGTGTAGAAATTGGTGATAAGTGGGCTTAGCTCGTATATAGGCCAACCGTCATCAATAGGCATGTGAATAAAGGTGTCAGCCTTGTCTCTTTTACATTAATGGGGTCTTAAGAAATCCGGGTTTTGAATTTCGACTAGGTGTTATGTTGTTTATTTCATAAATATTTTTCCCACTCATCCTACACGTTAATAGGGGTAGGCCTACATTTCTTGTACACATTTCTTTACTCATCTACAACTCATTAGTGTAAATATACTAACAGCCCAGATGAGTTTTAAAGAGGGGTTAGCATTTGAATGTTACAGGTTGAAAAGGAGGAGAGTCCATTTTGAACTCTAATGAGTTAGTAAAGGCATTTATTACACAATCATAATACCTTTATGAAGCATTTTAGATTATGATTAAATTAGGTATCTGTATGATTTAAACTAATTTTAAAAACAAGTATTTGATGGATTACTCAAGTACTTTGAAATATAAATTTTACTGTCCTGGAAAAAGTATATTATTTAATTTTTCCCCTAATTCTCTTTCATCATTAACTTTCTTCTAGATGATTTTTTTCTTGGGTATCAACAGGCATATTAAAATTCAAATAAACTGTGTGTGGGTGCGTTTATGTGGGTGCGTGGGAGGTTTTAAGGGAGGCTGGAGAAGATAGATAGCTAACATTTTATTTATTTCAAAATTAACACTTTAATAAAGTTATTAAAATATTAACAGACAAAATTATATAAAAATTAATTAAATGAGCTCTTAAATAAAGTTATTAAAATATCAACAAACAAAATTATATAAAAATTAATTAAATGAGTTCTAAAAAAATTAACAAATATAGTCTAATATCCTTAGAAAGAGCCTTATTTGAATGCTTGAAAATCCTCTAGATATTTTATCATGTACACATACGTTAATATGTGAGCTGAAGCCTTCACCTTTTATAGATATAATCAATTCCTATGAAGTAATGCCAATAAAAATTATAATATTAACCAGGAAAAATAGATTTATATTTTCTGGTTAAGACACTTTAATTGTAATCACACATTTGCTTAAAAACTAGCGCCAGACAGAAACGTTGGCACGTGACTAGTGCTAAGCCAATCACAGGATTTCCACATCATTGGCGCTAGCTGTTCCGCTAAAGTTCAACTAATATCTACTTCATCCACTCTGCCTGAGATGTTCGGCATAGGAGAGCCCATAAAATCTCAAAACCAGTCATCTCAACTCAGTGCGCATGCGGTCTACAGTAAGAAGCAAGCAAACAGCTTCGTTGGCCTTTGTGAGGAGATTTGAAATAACCCGTGAATGTAAAGTATGTGCAACTATGTATTGGATTGTGCCACTACAAAGTGCTATAATTTAAAAAAAACATCCATATTAGAGAATGATCTATCCACTAGAAAATAAAATATGTTGGTAATCAGCTGTTTTAAGTTTGAGTTGAAATGCATCATGGGTCAAAATATAGCACATGAATCGCTGCGCCACTGAAATAGATTCTTCTTTCTATTTCCTGTGAAAGTGTGAATCAAGCTTTACTATAAAAACTGGACTGCAAACGCGGTCTGTTTAGTTTAAGGCCAGAAACTCGTGAACAATCCGTATTATCTCCTTAATCCTTCATCCATGAACGAGTATTCTCTCTGCATTCATCCTACGCTAAGACGGTAGACTCATGAATGTTGGCGGTTACACTTCTCTCGGCCTTACTTCATTAGTTCTAGTGTTGTATGTAATGAACTTGTTCTAAAACGGAAACAAGCACTTTGCTAAATAAGGAGAGGACATTATTGTAAAGGAACATAGCAGATATGCTAACATATTTTGTCTCACATCTACTTTAAATTCAACTTTCTATTTTTACTCAATATTATTACATTAAGGTTTTTCACATGTTTTGCACTAGTGTTAGACGCCGATAAAATTGTCTTAGTATTAAATGCACTTGCGTTTTCAATTATAAGGAATGAGTAAACCACACAAATAAATAGCACGTTGAGAAACTACCCCATGTAGACCCACCCGGAATTTGAGCCACAACCAAAGGTTTAAGTGCTTATCTTAGTTACTATTGATTGATATTCCGTATCGTGAATGTGCTTGGAGTAAATTATTTCGATTAGAATTAATTTTACAATTTAAATAAGTGTCGTATAAAAACGCATCCCAAGGTTCCATAATATCTAAACTATAGTTAATCAACCTTACATGGACAAGATAGCGAACGTTACAAGACTAATATGGGAATAGTCGATTTTTATCCACTAAACTGTTCGGAAAATTTGCACTCGCAAATAACAAGCGCCACCAAACAGGATGAAAAAAAACAAAATTGATTAATCTATAAACTATTCAATGATTTCATAACATTCAAATAATTCTCGATACAAAGTGATTAAAATATTCTTTTCAAAATTTTATTTTTGTAATAAAAATAATAAACACGCTTATGGACTACTGACGTAAACAAAGTAGTTATTAAAACTTAATTCACCAAAATAATAACGGCCATCTACCAAGAAACGCTTAAAAATTTCCATTATTTTATTTTATTATAAGTTAGTAATCATAAAAGCAAGTGAGCATATTAAGTAATTTCATAGTATTTAAGGTATGCATAGGGCTCCCCAGACGGTTTTTGGAATCATCTATAAAATAATCGTAAAATTAAGGGTGGTTTTCCTGCGTGAGGTAAGAGGAAAATTCTATTTGGTCAAAATCGGTTCTATTTTAATTAAAATGGGTATCTAGGCACTGTTTAGAATTAGAAATAAAATTTTTGCATCTCATTTTACTATTATATTTATTTTAATAACACTTATTACTAGCGCAAATTTCAAATTTGGATTATATCTATGCAACTCTTAGAAGTACAAGATAGATTAACATTGCTAAATAGAATTATTATGAATACAAACCCTTTAATTGAAATATAATTTTATTAAACCAATAATTTTAGAGCTATAAACAACAATTTTATTTTTTTCCATAACTTATATAACCGTGTATTATTACTTCGTTTAACATTTCTTACCAGTTTTAAGTTAATGTATTAATTTTTAGATAAAGGAGAGAGAGGGTATATGTGATATTCTTTGCCATTTATTATAGATTGTTTGGTTTAGAAATATAAGAATAGCTACAATTCTGTGTTGGTACTCGTAATTTTAGAAGTCACGGACCACTGAAAACTTATATAAAAGCTATTGGATGTTGTCCCTAGACAAACTAACACTCCCAGTGAGGTTTCTAAAATACAAATATACCAAGATATACTTATATATACCCGTTGTATAGATAGGAAGCTATCCGATGGGTCCAGGGTATGGACCTAATCTCCCAGCAAGGTTTCCCGATGTCGATCGAAGACAGATGAGGCTACCCGAAGTAGTATGAGTACGAACCTACACTCGCAGAAAGTTTTACAGAGTTTTCCCGGAAACAGATGCGGGTATCATAAGTAGCAAGGGTATGAACAGTAGGCTACTTACACTAGCAGCAAAGTGATATAAAGTTTATCGAAGTCAGAGGAAGCTACACGAAGTGGTGAGGCCACATATTTTCAGTGACTTTACCTGAGATTGCCTGGATTGAAAACTTCCATAAAAGCTATTGGATGTTGTCCCTAGACAAACTAACACTCCCGGTGAGGTTTCTAAAATACAAATATACCAAGATATACTTATATATACCCGTTGTATAGATAGAAAGCTATCCGATGGGTCCAGGGTATGGACCTAATCTCCCAGCAAGGTTTCCCGATGTCGATCGAAGACAGACGAGGCTACCCGAAGTAGTATGAGTACGAACCTACACTCCCAGAAAGTTTTACAGAGTTTTCCCGGAAACAGATGAGGGTATCATAAGTGTCAAGGGTATGAACAGTAGGCTACTTACACTAGCAGCAAAGTGATATAAAGTTTATCGAAGTCAGAGGAAGCTACACGAACTGGTGAGGCCACATATTTTCAGTGACTTTACCTGAGATTGCCTGGAGACAAAATAACACATCCTTCAAAGCTACTAGAATTTAGAGGAAGATCGACGAAAGCACCGCGAGATTATTGAAGTTTCCCGTTGATAGATTAAAGTGCGACAACTGAATTAAATTGCAAAAATGCATACGTAAGGTACAAACAAAAATATCAATGTATCTTCCTATTCTTTTCAACACGCTTATGACCCTCTGCTCACAGTTAATCAGTCCGTTGTAAAACGAATGTTTTTTGAAGAGTCCGCTTCTCAACCTCTTTCTCGTCTCTGGAGAATTACTCTTGCCTTGTCTCCTAGAAGACGTGCTTTTATACTCCAGACAAGAAACTTATACTGACCTTGCACCTGTCGCTTTGTGGGTTTTCATTGTTTTTTACTGAGGGTGGACACATTTATCACGCCAGAACATTTGTGGACAAAACAAGCAAGTGTGTTTTGGAAGATTACTTTGTGAGAATTTAGTGTATCATTTTCTGTTAGAACAGTGAATTGGTATAATTATGTATAGTCCCCTGAAATTGTGGTTTTATGATCAAATTTACTAAACTTTATATTATGATCACATTTACAAATGTATCCTTTACTTGGAGGTAGGGATTTGGATCCTCTTTGGGTGTGCTGTAGATAATTTTCTAATTGAAATTTGCTGAAATTTAATTTTTGTCCTTTCCACCCTCTAATAGGAGTATGCTTTTTTACAAATAGGCAACCCTCCTCAAATACATCACTTAAAATTAAGTCATTAAATAACCCGTGAGATAAAATATATTATTTAATTTTTAATAAAATCAAAAACACGAGAATATGATGAATGCCCTCAAGACATTAATAGTTAACGTGGTGAACTAATGTAATATGAACATTAAAAAAAACTACTTTAAGGACTCGCTTCCCAGAAATTTTGGCTCTAATCTTGAGAGGGTAAAACTATTTGATTCACGTTGATATGAGGCTAAGTAAAGTTAATTTATGGTAAAATTCCCAATTTTTGCAGTGTTAAGCATAATTCGCAATTGTGTTTGTAGTTGGAAAACAGATTATTTTTTTAAAAAAACATCCTTGACCAAATTATACTATGAAATAAGTTTCTAATCTTCACAGTTCAGATGTTGAGTGTCATGGACTGTTACTAGGATATGTAGGTTTTTTTTGAAACTCGGCCTATTATGGGTCCTGATCCCGTTGGTTCTGAGTGTAAGTCATTGATATTATTTGCTCTTAACACCTCACATGGAAATATATGTTCATTGATACTTGATAAACGAGTGTTCCACTGAGACAAAAAAGGTTCAAACTAATTCCTTTAAACGTTTAAGTCTTTCACGCCATACCACTGCTGTCAACATATATTAGAAGCTTATCAAAAATTGATTTTCTTCATAAATATAGTTTATCTAACTTATAAGTAATTATAACAGTTTTAGGTAAGCTTCTTAGTCTCAAAATTTAAGAATTAACTGAAATTTATTATTATTTTTACTTACATAAATATTATTAAATATGTTTTTGGATGATGGTAAATTATTTTCAACGTAGCTTACCATCCGATTGAACTATATAAATGGTTAAACTAATTGGATATTAATGAATAAAATATAATTAAGAGAAAATGCCTCTAAAATTGCGTAAAAAATAGTTCAAAAGTATTTTGGAAAAATATCCCTAAATACTCCAATCACTCCATCATTGGCAAGGGTGACTTCTTATGTGACCACCGATACGTTTCTAACTGTGGATAAAGAATGAAGATTAAAAAAGGAAACCGTCAATGACTTCAGTATTCCATAGTTGCCATTATATAATTATGGTGCCCTATCGCTGTCCCCAAATCCCACCAGTGAAATGAAAATGAAAACATGAAACTTCTGTTGAGTTAGTCGACAACTTGAATCATTACAACTCCCATATCTCAAGTGTCATCTTGCCAGGCATCATCATCGCAATTCTGACGATTCTACCACAGGGTTGAAGGGAGTGAGGAGGTTGAGTGATAAGGGGATGGAGGGGAAAAGAGACAGAGGGGAGAGTATAAGTCTCTTGGTTTCTCTACAACGAAACATCGTCAGCTCTTGGCAACACCCGGAAGGGTTGGGCGAGGGGGAATGGAGAATT
Source organism: Timema californicum (assembly GCA_902141385.1). Lineage (NCBI taxonomy): Eukaryota > Metazoa > Arthropoda > Insecta > Phasmatodea > Timematidae > Timema > Timema californicum. Next base: position 102,438 of record CABFOW010001370.1, on the reverse strand, counting down.
TTCGTCTTCTTTTTCATTCTCCTCAACCCGATTCTACTGAAAATTCACTCTCCCTTTCTTTCTTTTTTGTTCTCTTCTGTATCGTCTCTTCCTTTTTGTATCTCCTTTCCTTTCGTCCCTCTTCCTTTCCTCTCTTTCATTGTGTGTGTNTTGTTCTCTTCTGTATCGTCTCTTCCTTTTTGTATCTCCTTTCCTTTCGTCCCTCTTCCTTTCCTCTCTTTCTTTGTGTGTGTGTGTGTGTGTGTGTGTGTGTGTGTGTGTGTGTGCGTTCTCCCATGGTATTGATCCATGCGGACCGCCACTTGAAACACTGTGTAGAGTTGAATGTGACGTCAGAACGGAGCCTGCACACCCTTGTCCCTAGTCCCCTTTATCGCCACCGAATATTTCTCTCTCTCTCTATCTATCTATTCCTCCCAAACACATATAACGCACCCCTGGTCAAACTTCCCTCCCGCCTACAATTCCTACCCTTCACTAACAAACTATCGATATCGTATTGGGATAAATGTAATACCTTGTTTATTTGATATTGGTTTTGGATGGTTTATTTGTCTAAGCTGGACGTGGGCAATAAATAAGTATGAAAAGTTGAAATTACTTTTTTGATAATCGATATATATATATATATAAATATATATATTTTAAGTAAACATAAACTTCCTTTAAAAATAGAAATGAAAGCTAGATTGTTCTATCGTTATATAGTTTTAACTAAGTTGTTATCAAGATTATATTTTATTGAGTTTTATTTTAATAAATAATATATTTATGGTATATGATATTTCTTAGGTGATGATATATTTTGTTTGTTTTTTTGACAAGTTATATTTAATATTTTATAGTCAGTAAGGTTTTTTGTAATCACACAATTAAATTAATAATTATTTTTAGTAGTACTAAAAATATATTTTTTCTATAATATTTAACCTTTATTCTTTTATAAATAACCATTCAGATAAAAACCTTAAAGGCCAAAATCTATGATCATGCGGGCTAAGTCATCAGTCTCACAATAGACTGGATTGATGATTACGGGGAGGTCGAGATTTTAATCCTTCGACAGTTTTCACTGAGGGTGGTTTTCCACATGAGGTTTAATAAATGCATCCGCTTTCTATGCTAAATAGGGTGAATCTCTTCTAAGTATCAGTCTTAATATCCACCCCTTACAAATTTAATAGCCTTCATGTTAAACGCAAAGATAAAAATAAAATTTAATACTAGTTATTATTTTCTTCCACATGCCTTATCTCTATGGGGCTATAAGCATAAATAATAATTACCCTGATATGGCAGGTATAATTTAGAAAAAAAGTACCCACTTTTGCATGTAATAATGAAGAAAAAGGTAAGATATTTTGGAAAAAAATGACCTTAATGCAACCAGCTGGGTTTCAAACCCCAAACTCACTATAAACGGCTTAGACTGAGTTGAAATTCAGACTATGTTTCTACCGTTTTACGTAAATAGGCAAATGGCCAATCAAACTATTTGTTCCTTCTATATGTATGTACACACTGCTACTTAATAAGGAAATATTTGTTTTATTATGAAGTTATCTTATTTTGCATTTTATTTATTTCACTTTTACTTTTGTTTATGTTATTTTGCATTCTTTAGGATTAATTGTATTGATGAGGGAAATAACTCGAGTAATAACGAATCAAACCCTATAAAATTATGTTAACACACAACTATTATATTTCACTTCTCACTTTTCATTAAAATATTCTAATAACAAATTTTTTAATAAAAGTATAACTTATTTACTTGATTGTTACGACAATCTCCAAGTGGCAGTAGCTGTCTATTATATTGTGAAACAATCATGAGCCAAATAATCGTGAATTTCAATCGCAGTGCCCCTGGATGGGTAATTGGGATCTTTTTGGAACTATCAAAATGTAAACTCGACTCTAAACAAGGCTATATATCTATTACATAACATTCAATCACCAATTTTGTCCTGATACAAGAATGACGTAATCAAATAAGAGGTGATTTAAAATTAAGCTACTGTTTTATATAAGGTCTGCTATTTTTAATGTGTTATTTCTTACGAAAATTTAAAAAATATATATAATCTTATATAGTGGTATGTAAAATACAACGCCAGATGAGTTTAAAAGTAACGTAATGGTTTAGATATGTCAATAGAAATTTGAGATTAAAGTTTTTCAGAATTTAAGAAGATTGAGAGAGAATTAATTCCATCCCGTCCTTTTAAAAAATAGTGAAAAAAGTAAGTCATGGTCTCATTTTGTGTTTAAAATGTAGACATTATTTCTGTATTGTCAAATAAGGTAATGTATAAGAGGTTATTTAATTGGACCTATATAGCAACGGCCATTGTATAGAAACATTAACATTTTGGGTAAAATAAATTCAACAATAAGCTTCTTTTTTTTAATAGGGTTAACAATTTACAAACCGATAGGATATAAACATACTACTAAACCACCAACACTTAAAATTAATACATCATTTCAATGAATGAAAACATTTTCTAAACTGTCGTATAAATTATTATATTTTTCATATTGTTTTTTATTATTTCATTTTAAAAAAATTACTAAATATTTTGCAAATTGCAAAATTATGTTTCTGAAAAATGTGTACTCTCACAATACCTTAATTTTAGTGTTGTCTCCCCTTAAGTGACCGTATGACCTAAGGCGTCACACTCGCAATAGAATGTACTGCCGATGACGGGGAGATAGGGTCTCTTATCCCAGTCTGTATACTGATTGTGGCTTACCCAATATACTTTACCCTCTCCCACCATGTAAGTGCTGGTACATTTACTCTAAATTCCACCTTCTTCATCCCCAACACATTTTTTCAGCACCGCCTGATATTACTTCCCGTTCAGTCTATTTATTAGCTTATGTACTAATTGCACTAATGTTTTAGGGTTGAGGAAAATTATATTTATAGGAAGTGTACCTGCATTTTCGTAGGGGGAGAGTGGAAATACATTTTGGAAAAAACACCCTTAATACACCTGACCGAGATTCTAACCTCAATATCCTTGTCATTGGCAGTCTAAGCTACTGAAATTATAGTGCCTTAGACCATGCGGCTACCGAAGCGGGCTAAGCACATTAGTATAATTATTATATATGCTTATAGCTAGATAGGGTTGTAAAACGTGTTGCTAGAATAAAATGATTAATGTAAATTAATCTAACGTATATCGTGGGGGAGACCTAATTATCCATCTTATTATACCTTATTATTTATGGTGCACACGGGGTATAATTATTGTTCTGTTGTGTAAATATCCATATCTTTCCAGAAGGGTTAATCCTGTCATACCAGATATTTATTTATATTTAGGCTTTCAAATTAACACCTGTCCTATTTAACACCTGTTTATCCCAGAGGTCTCAAGAATAGGAGTGTCCTCATTGAATCATTATCTACAAGTAAAATAGATATCAATACATTTGTATCATTATAATTTATTCTGCCTTGTGCGATTCCAGGAGTTAGTTGAGTAGGGTATTTATTTACAGTATATATTTTAAATCCCTTTGGTAGATAGTTTTACTATATGGAATTTAACTTGTTATTTAAATAACACGATGACTGTTATTGCTCATATATTTAATATGTACAGTTTATGTAACTTCAATGCAAGACAATCAATATGAAATAACTAGTAGGTCTGTAAAGATGATTCTAGTGCTTCAAATGGTATACACTTTTAAAATAATATATGTATAACCCCAGGGAATTTCTTAGTTCACTGTTTCTTATCTCACTGTCTAAGACATGGTAATTTGAGTCATTTTATTCTTACTAATGACTACCACAGCTTATTTTTTAAATATAAAAGATGGTTACCTACCAGCTAGCCGCTGTAAAAAAAAGTATTTAGATTGTGTGTCACTTGCTTTACAAATTAAAAAAGGATTTAATCTTTATTTAAAAGGGAAAAAGGGGAAAAAAATGTTTTAAAATTAATTGGACACAAATCCTGTTTTCCTAAACAATGCCAACATTTTACTAGTTTTGGGCAAAGCCCTCCTTAAAACACATTAGTTTTGATGGAGCTGACCTCAGTGATCTTGGGGCAAATTGCTCACCTCAGGACCCAATTTGTACGGGTTCAAACCGATCTGGGATTGATAGATTTTTCTTGAGCGATAACAATCCATAGCTCAGCTTTCTTCGCAGAGGAAATAAAGCGGCTGGTCCCATGTCGATGTTTACATGTAAAATAACTCTGAAAGGGATGTGAAAATACCTCTCCCGACAAAATTTGTAGGAATTTTCGCTCTCACTCAAAGAAATTCTCGTGTGTTTTAAAATCAGTCGGTTTAGCGAGTGCAAGTTAAATGTCTCAAATAAATAAATAAATAAAAACTTCGCTGGACATGATCCAATTATCCCAAGGTCAAAGGTGGTACTCTATCAAAAGATAGTATTTCCAATAACTAGGAAATTGAGGTTCGTATAAGATTTGTTTAGAATTGTTTCCTACTCTCCTTCCAATCAAATGCATATATATTTTCTCATCGTTGTATATTTATCACCTTTACCTAACTAGTGTAATAAATCGATAGTACGCACGAGTAGGATGTCATAAAAATTATCGTAGACAGAGTAATGGAAGATCATGAGATTAGAAAACCCATCTGGATGAGCTAGGGGAAATATTTCTTAATGATGTTATAATTTTACGGATCTAATCGCCCCACGTTGGGCACCAATTATAAAGATGCACGTCAATCGGCTTGCGTTGGGCGGCAATTAAAACGTTACGTGCCGGCGATGTATCCTAATTGAAGTGATACCGTTTAATTAGCTGATAACTGCCCCGTGATCGAGCCATAATTAAAGTGGTACGGTATTGTGAGATAATTGGTATGTATAGCCCCGTGATCGAGTGCCAATTATTGCATTACGGAACTATTATGTGATATTTTAATTGAATAAATAATACCTTTGTATGTTGCCCACGATTAATTAAAGTGATTTTTATTATGTAAAATGACTCAATTTTTGTTGAACTACAGATTATTTCTTTGTAACGATTTCTATGTACTTTATAGATTTAAGTTAGTGGCACTGTCTTTTTACTATCACTCAGTAGATTTTAGTTACCGGCACTGTTATTTAATTGTTTTACTAGACTTATGCTACAGCACTGTTAATGAAGTGTTTTACTAGATTTATGCTACCGGGACTGTTAATTGTTTTACTAGATTTATGCTACCGGCATTGTTAATGTATTGTTTTGCTAGATTTATGCTACCGAGACTGTTAATGAATTGTTTTACTAGATTTATGCTACCGGCACTGTTAATTAATTGTTTTACTAGATTTATGCTACCGGAACTGCTAATGATATGTTTTACTAGATTTTTGCTAACGGAAATATGTGTTAATGCGCACAAGAAACTTATATATGACCAAACCCTTGCCCTTTCGACCCCCTTGTCACCAGTGTCAAAACCAACTAATCGAAAGAGTCCTGGCGATAGGTGTAGTGAAGGCTAGCTTCCTATTGGGAATAGGGAGCTAACGTCACTTGCATTTTTTTGGTAAATATTGCGGAGTTTACTTTTGAAAGACAAAATAAGATTTAATGGTGCAATCCTTGGACATTAGTTCTGAAAAGCGCGTGATTCTCCATGGATGAAGTATTGAAAAGATATTTTAAATACCATACTTTAAAGAAAAATACCATCATCCATGACTATTTAAATATATGAAAGGAGTCCAAATCAGTATTATTACAGTGTTTTCCCTCTCAATTACTGAAAATGTGCCTACACATGCTCTAAATACTATTTTTCTCACCTTTGCCTCATTAATGTAAGACTCTAGTAGCAGTAGACTTTTTAGCTCATTTACATAAAAATGGTAAGATATGTGTAACGAAACAATATACATTGTTGAATAAACATAATGAAAAAAAAACTAATAATATTTCACCAAAGAACATAAATGAAGTTATTTACAATAACACTCAAACATAGTGAGAAAATACCAACATTTACGTACACCAAAGAGTAAAAATATAAACTCCTCACTTCTCAGGCCTAAATTTAAACAAAATATTGACTTATAGCGTGGAAACTATGGGTTTTATAAAAATTATTATTTCAAATAAAATATTATGGTTTTTGATGGCACTACAACTTTGACATGATAAGTTATTTCGTATTTCAAATATTTATGGAGATATGATAAAATGTAGAAATTATCCACTTGTGTAAAATATCCTCCAAGTCATTTTTCCGCAAAAAATTAAATACAGCACTTTGGTCTGTCACGTTTAGATAGAGCCAAGATGCGAATTCAAATGAAAATCGTAAGAGAAAACTTTGAGAATTTTTTTTTCATTGACTACCTTAATATTATATATAATATAATATATATAATTTAAAAAACCTCTGTTTGAACTTATGAAAGCTTTAGATCCCAAGTTTTATCAATATCAATAGCAAATCTTCGGCTCCAGACAAAGACACAGAAACACAGACTGACAGGCAGATGACATCACGAAAATCTATTTTGGGGTTAAGGAACGCTGGAGGTTTTGGGGGTCGTGAAACGTCGACCACCATCCAAAATCTCGAATTAAGTTTTTATCGATCATCAAACTACCGATTCCCTCCGAAGTTTCGATATAAAATTAAGTGGTATGGTGGTCAGCACGGACTTTCTCACTCCATTGTTTAAAAATTGGGATATTTACTCAAAACTCGTAATATATGTTAAATGAAATAATATATACTAGTAAACCCAAGCATAAATTGCACTATATATATATATATATATATATATATATATATA
>CABFOW010001370.1:76606-87504 GCA_902141385.1 Timema californicum | reverse complement strand
AAATCTTACATTGGTTTGGATTGAGTAGTGAAACATATTGTCCAGCATGGTTATATTATGTCTTCTTAGCCTACAAGAACTACAACAGCGAACAATACTATTGTAGGGATCCTAAGTTTAATTGATTTTATTGGGGCGGGTAGTATGAATTGATGCGATACATCCATTAACGTCCGTAGTGGGCGTGGTCCCATTGGAACATTATACATCGTAATGTTACATGGTCAATGGTACATTATTACTGACTAATCTTTCCACTACAGGAAGTTATATATCATTGAATAGTGAGTTAGTTGTAAGTATGTCCGATTTTAAAATTAGATTATGATTTATTAACAAAGTAACTTTTGATAATGATATAATTGATTATAACATGTCCTTAAAATATATTAACTCCGATACTCCCTCTGTACATCCAACTGTACATCTTTAATTTAACCCATATAAAGATAATATTGATTGGTAATATATCCGTAGGTGTTTTAGCTAGTTTTAGTTGTGAAAGGGTGTTTTTGTATCAGTCACTGCATATATGAGGTAATTTAAAGCTATAAATTAGTCTATTAACTTAATTGGCATATACTGACTCATTGTTTTAATTAAAGATGTATCCATCAATATTGCGATAATAATACAATTTTGTTCCACTAGTTATTACTATCTCACTATCTTAAAGGTAGAGAAATTATTGTAATCGTCCAAAAATATATAACTCTAGATTTTTATGAATCTCGAAATTTCATAACTCCCCTAATCAAAAAAAAAGTAGTTTTAGAATTTCCGTCTCTCTTCGCCGAATAACCTCTGCCACCTATAAAAGTGCAGTTACACTTATCCGTTTAACCTGGAATCCAGCGCCGCTCATAGGTCCTCCGAGCACATTAACGGTCCGTTCACGTTAAACAAGAAAAACAAGACTGTTTCCTTTGAAGGCTACGTAGGTCGGTTGACTTTCCCCGAGTAACGGACGCTGCGCAGGCGCTAAAACTGGAGAGAGAAGCGCTCTTTATGATCACGTGGTTTTCCCTACCCCTCGTATTATCTCCCCTTTGACGTTGTGCGCAGGCGTCAATGAAGGAAACTCACGCTAACTTGCTGATAGTGACATCATTGAACTTGTGTATCCACCCTCCCATATTTCCCCCAAAGTTCAAATCTGAATATAAGCGTTTTCCCAGCAAGGAACAGTCACTCTTTGATGCTTTTAGGATGAAGGATCTTTCTACATGTAAGACTACGTTATATTAGAAAAGCATTATATAATTTGTAAACTGGTCAACTGTTAAATTAGAACTTAATTATGTAGGGAACGATTTGGATTTGCTTCGGCATATTTTATTTTATGAATAATTTTACTAGTTTAGTTTTGTTGGGTAATTGGATTTGTTATGAATTGAGGTATATTCTTTTCAAGATTTGTCATTTATTTTTTTAGGGTATATTGCGCTATTATTTTTGGGACCCCCTGTCTTACTGTGATGGTAGTTCTAAATGAAACTTATTTGTATTGTTATCTTACTTTCAATTGTTACGCAAGGAGAGTTTCGATTAATGTTTGTAGACCATTATTATACACTCAGTATGAGTGTAAGAGATATAATGAGCTTTTGTGTAGGTTGCCCCACCTCACGGGTAGTTTGACGTGAATAATATATTTACTTATTCCTAGTGTAGGCTTGTGTATAGTTAGGAGCATATTCCTACTAGGTGGTGTGGATAAAATAGGAGATGTGATACAAATAGTGTTTCCAACATACGTGTTTCCCAACTTTAATTTATTTTCTATAATTGTTCGCTCTATTTTAACTTTTGCCGCGTATATAATTTGGTTCTGTTAAATTATTATGAATGTACTTTATACTTGATTGTACCTTTAATATTCTAAAAATTTGTATTAATTTCTTGTACATAAAATACATGTATTCTATTCCCTAAGCATATCGTTTCTATTGAAAATAGCTCGCAATCTAAAAACATATTGTTAATATCTGGATTATGAAAATAATAGAGCTTCTAGGCCAATATTATCTTCTATTCGGTTGCTACGCTTTTACATATAGGATAACCTTAAACTTCCATTAACGTGTATAATTAAATATTTCATCTTGCTGATTGTTAAACTTTTAGTTCAGGTACTTGGGCTTTTGCATATTTGAGTGTGGATAAAAAAAGGTCCCTGGTGATCCACTTTATTATTGACCTTATTATTGAAACACCTTCTATACAGGAATGGGATGATAATAGCTAATTGTTTAGATGAAAAGTTTATGACTGGGATATATTTTTAAAATATAAAAACAAACATATAACTTATATTTAGATAATATTATTAATTATTAATTTTATGTTACTATTTATATTTAAATATGTGTATATGCAAAATATAGTTGTGGGTTTCAGAGTAATGTTTCTATTAATGTTATACATTATTAATATATAATATTTCTTAAAATAAAATAATTTTTTTGGGATGTTAGCTGTCTTATTAATTAAACAAATTAGTTTATTGATAATAAGCGTTAATATATATATATATATATATATAATTTCAGTTAACATAGTTATAAAATTGAACCTTTTGACTAGAATTATAAATTATCATTCAGGAGAGAAGAATTTTTTCAAACATGTGTTCATCTATATATATATAGCACAAAAAATTCTTACTATGGGTCTGGACTATATTCACTTAAGTTATGGTCGTGAGAAATAGTTGAGGCAAACATAATTAAGAAGAATAATACTTTATTATTTTATTGTAGAAAAGACAGTGGGAATTTATATAGGAAACTATACCCTCAGTAAACCGAATGAGACATGAACCCCAAGCTCCTTCTTACCGGAAAACCTGATAATATGAGCCCAATATATATTCAGCGAGACCATCGATACTGGTTAGTTGAATTTCAAAATATTAATAAATGATTGAGTACTATCGGAAACTTAACTTTCTTTGACCAAACTCCTTAAGTACTTTAGTTGTAAAATAAACTTTAACATTCAGATAATTTCAATTTAAAATTTGTTTTGTTTTTGTGAAAATGAAATTTCTCAACGAAATTAAGCTCTCCTCTCTTGTAAAATTCAAATCTGACTAGGAGATGTCATATTGCCTGTTCAACTTTTCTCATGTCATGAAGGTCGTATAGACTTTCCCCTACAAAAAAAAAACTATTTTTCATCCTACCACTTTCACCTATTTGCAAAAAAAAAAAACTTTGCTTGTAGGAATAGACCCTGGAATGAGGCCAAAGCAGCTTTTTATCCTATAACTTTCTTACCAACACCCATACCCCTTAGATCTAACCTACCATACACTACCCCTTACCCTCCAAAATACAATCTCTTTCACTTCAACCTCCCACCCACCCTTTTTTTTTCGAAAAAACAAACTTTTCTTTCGTAAAAATCTCGAAGAGGATGATGACCTTTTTCTGATCCATGTCTTTATCTGTCCATCTCTCTTTCTCTCTCTCTTTCATACACTTTTTTTTTCATCGAGAGAGGTGGGAAGGGGGGGTGATATTGGTGGTCTTCTCTCTCTTCCTTAAAGTTAATCTCCCAGTTTTCTTACTCGATGTTTCTTGAGCCACTCGCTCAAGATCTTCGTCTTTCTCGTTCCTTCTCCTATCGACTTGTCACTTCTCGCTTGTCAAGCCTTGTCGACCTTTTGAACCCACTCAAAGTGGCTGACCTCTTCGTTTTCAGAGGATTTAGGACGGAAGTGGAGAATGTTTCACGTTTCGATCGTAAGGAAAAAAACCTAACTTTAATCTCGTTTCAATCCGAAGCATATTAGTTAAAAAAAATTCCGAACTGAAATTGATATTTATATTACTTTTAGTTAGAATCAAAAGTTTAAAGTTTTAAATTTAAATTGTATTTAATTAGATAGTTGCTACATTAATTATATAAATTATTTTATAACATATATTTAGAAAAACTGATTATTTAAAAAAAATCATTAAGATAATTTGTTCATTTATCAGTGCTACTGACCAAACTATTGTGAAGTAAGCCTCATTTGTTAGGGAGAAAAACTCATAATTTCTGGTTCTATGGTGAGACTCATGTAACGTATATTAAGGTTAATTTATATAAATAGTTTCTACTCTAGTCCCTCAAAAATGAATGTATATTTCTTTTAAATCCTACATACTCATCTCTAACCCATAAACGCAATGAAATTTGTACTGGTTTGGATTGGAACATTGGAACATTCAAAATATAAGATTAATTTTATAATCTTCATAAAATTATTTAAAATCCTCGTTCCCTTCTTACTGGCCTATTTTAGAATCACATTGTATTGGTATTGTCAATACTTAAAGTGAATCTACTAAAGAGAGAAAAAAAGTAAAAAGTAAAAATCAAAAAATAGAAGGGAAAGGAAAAACAATTTGTTATCTTAAGTAGGTTAAAAATTCCTCTTAAGTTTTTACTAAGATATAAAGATTTATATTTGAAAAATGTTTTTATATTTTAAAAATATCGATCCTGTAATAGTATAATCTTATTAATATGTTACCTGTCGAAATGTTAAGAGAGAATGGATAAACGATGGTTCACCGCAGTTCTTTTAAGTGCTGGCCTGTTATATGGCTTGAAATTGAAAATTGAAATTAAATAATAAATATGTTAACAAAGTTATTTTGTATCACTATTTTAAAGTATGAAGTTATGTTTCATATGGTTGGTATGTTGTTTCTCTTTGTTACAAATAATAACAAAAAATAATAGAAGTTGATATCTGTTAAGTACACACGTGTGTTAAATAGAACGCAAAAAGCAAAACCTTAGGACTTACATTGTACAGGATATTTCCAACATGAACGGAGCATTAGTGGTAAAGCTCTTCTGGCACTAGCTTTTCCCTCGCAAGCTGTTTACTGGTATAAGAGGGGTTTGTAGGATGGTAGGAAGAAAGGAGAGACAGAGAGAGAGAACTAAAACAGGAGAAACTTGGTTTTGGCGACAACGTAGTGCAAAACCTAGGCCTACAAGCCCCCCTCTCCTCCCTTGACGCTCGGTCGAAATACGCCACTGGGCTTACAATCAATCTACCCGTAATGGGAAAGTGGAAAGTTGGGATCTACTTCTTCTCTTTGGTACTACTTCGGCATTTCTGGCAGTCGAAATAGCGTACAGATTTATAGGTGAGTTTGTTTTGCTTGCGGGGGTTTTTCTGAGGGAAAAGGGAGGGTTCACTTTATACTCAAAACAAGCAGAAAAACAAAATGAGCCTAATTTCACCAGGTGTTATACCTTGACCTCATTCACACCTGTTAAAACGTATGTGTGTATTTATGGAAGTAGAATATTTTAGAATACTACAGACACACCAGCAAAAATATAAAAACTAACAGCTAGGATGGAGTTATAACATTTTAAGTACATTTATAGATTTAACATATTTATTAATTTATTATAATATAATATTATCAAACTACATTAATACAATGTATCTTAGCCTTATGAATAGTAAATACATTTATTTCATGATTTTGGGACCACCCCATTTATTATTACGCCATCTCCAATCCTAAGATCAAAAGCTTCATTTGAAGCTACGAGCTTTATTTGTTTTTATAATTATTTTTATTTATATTAAATTATTGTTTATGGTGAATTACCCACCAAACAAAAGTGGATGAAGCTAGACATATTCTTATTGCTTATTAATTAAAAAGTTTTTCGTTTGCATTTCTTAAATTATTTTGAAGGTTTTGTAATAAGAATTTGGAAACAATTAAATATATCTGTACCAATTTATAATATACAAATAGATTTGATTCGCCAGATATTTCTAGATTCTATCAAGTACTTCCTAATGCTGATATAATATATATATATATATATATATATATATGTCATTTTAATATAAATGTCAACATTCTAATGAAACGTAGCTAGTAGGATTTTTTTAAATAGTAAACCCAAATATCCCAGTGAGTTTTTATGGTCCTTAGGCCTTGAATAAATATCTTATTGAGGAACATAACTTTAAATTGTTATTAATTGTCAATTGCCCACCTTGTTGGCTGAATGGTCTGGATTGAGGTGTCATTCTCGCAATAGACCACTTATAATGGGGAGACATGAGTTTGAATCCCGGTAGGGTGTGCCGATGGTGGTTCTACTTAATGGTCTTCAACGCTCCCTCCAAAAAAATGTAGCTACACTTCCTGTAAATTGAATCTTTCTGCTCCCTCACACATTAGCTTAATTAGTTAATATGGGTATAATCTGAACTTAAATTGAAATGCGGCGAAAAGTTAAAATGTCACTGCTACTTAATGAACAATAATTTTAAACACTATTTTATTTTAAATAAATTAATATTTTCTCTTTTCGATACATAAACATACATCCAAACAAACCACCCTAAGGTAGTTTTATATTTCTCAATCTACTATAGTGCTTTTGAACATCGTGCTTGGAGCAAAAGTTAATTCAGTTTACCTCCGCTAATGTATCCGTCACCATTATATCAAGTCCATTCAGTTAATTGAAAGACGGTGGTCTCTCTTTGGATAGCGACGGAAAAAAAATAACCCCTCTAATCCATCCATTCATTCGTTTTAGAGCACAGTTGCATGGTAATGAAGGACATTTAAAATCGACTACACAGTTCTTGTCGCTAAAACTATTTGCGTGACAGCAAACGATCCTGTCTCTTTATCAAACGGTTTTTGCTTTCCAAAGGTAGGAAATAGAGTACAGTGCTTAACTTAATGATCGCCAAAAGCAGAATTCACAGCAATGTTAAAACCACTGATTTTCAAAAGGGTTTTATCTACACAGTGAACAACTTGATAGTGTTGTAATATTTCAGCTTAATACTGAATACATGGCCAAATATATAGATACACTCGAGATTGGCTTATCAAGATCATTACATACATATACTAAGAGCTATAATACATGTTTATCCTCCTTTTCAAGAGATTATTTTTCTATAAAAATCCATTAAAACCCGCTTAGTTGGACGCATGGCCTAACGTGCTACTCTTGAAGTGAGTTAAACTACCGATGATGGGGAGATTGATGTTCGAATCCCAGTAGGGTTTACTGAGTATGGTTTTTCCAAAATGTTTTTATACTCTCCCTCCACGCAAATGCAGGTAGCCTTCTCTAAATTTAACCTTCCCAATCCCTATAACCACCATCGTGATTAGTTCATAAGTATATAAAGAGAACTGGTGCAGTAATGTAAGTGGTGCTAAAGATATATTGTAAAAGATTATATTTGTTTGAATGGGTTTTCATTGATTGGATTGAAGGCGTGTATTCTAATATTTATATGAATATTTTCCTAGATAGTTAGCTATTTAATCTATTCAAAAGATATAGAAAAAATACACAACCCCTTTGTTTAGATTAGAACGATTTATAGTGTATTTAATTATGTTATTGCAGATCGCGTTCTTAAGATTTGTTTGAACTTAATAGATAATAATAATTATTATTATTAGCACCGCGTCTTACCACCCGTTCGGGTTATACGCACTTACGCTAATGTGTAATGGTAGGGTGATTGTGAGATGAAATGAAGGACCTACAGTTTAACGTGGAATCCGAACCACGGTTGAGGTCTGGCATTCCCCTCGTTCACAAGATGTCTTGTCAGAGGTGAAGGAAGGGTTTAGTAATCAGAACTTAGTAGATAATTAAATATTTTGCAAAGTACAAAATATTAGTGGCGTTTTTTTTTCCACACTGTATAGTGCTCATTATATTGCCAATCGCTTTCAATTGATAGGCCTACTATGTCCAAACAAATATTGAATATTATATCGTTCAGAATTTACAATAGTAATAAACCGTAGTCCACTTTTAGGTTCTGGAGTGTCTTTTTAAAGTTTGAGATAAGACTTCCTTGTGTCTTTAGCCAGACATTCACGCCCAGACAGGCCGATTGCACTACTACATTTAAACCCGTAACATGAGGAGGTGTGACTAGATCTATTTAGGAAATGTGTGTCACTTAATAATAACAGACACAAGTCTCTAGATGGTAATTGCCACTTACTTAACATTTCCTTGTTCGGTCAGAGTGGGAACAGCGAAAAAAAATGAATACAATAGGGTTGGAGGAAGGGTTGCAAGGGGGAGACAGACGGAATGCAAAGTAGTGAAGGTGTAAGGTGAGGTAGTAGCTAACGTATAGAATCAAAACACGCGAATGATACATTACCTTTAAAGTTAATATACATGTGGTATTATAGAGACGATATCTGCTTCCGTGGATGATGAAGTTGACTTTCTTGAAATGAAACTATTGTAAAAGATTTGGGGTTATGTATGTATATATATGCATATAAATACACATGCATGTATATATATGTATATAAATATTCATACGTTTATATATATGTATACAAATATACATGTATGTAAATAAATATACATGTGTGTATACATGTATCTAAATAAATATACATGTGTGTATACAAATATACATGCATATATAAGTATATTTACAGGGTTTATAATAATTACCGTCATTATCCTTCGGATTGTAACTGTCTTTTATTGAAACCAACCAAATATATAACATTACGTTTTTATCCCTCGCTGCGGCTTGGGGGGTAACTGGTTGATGTAACGATGACGCTGACGTAGTGTTCAGACACGTAAGGGATTTGCCAGAGTGGTGGGTGTGTGGACCATCCCGTGGAATTTCCGGAGACAAGGACAAACAGATGGGAAGGGTGGAGAGGTAGTAAGAAGAAATCCCGGGAACGTGAGTCGCGGTTGGAGATAGTATAGAGTCCCGGCAACGTAAGTCGTGGTAGGAGGTATGATATAGTCCCAGCAACGTGAGTCGCAGTGGAAGGTAGAGGATAGAGTCCCAGCAACGTGATTTGCGGTGGGAAGTAAATGATGACGGTGGAAAGAAAGGGAGTTAAGACAAAACTGCTCTTTACGAAACACAACAATTTATTAAGCTCTTTCAAACGGCGCACCTGGTTTGGGTAGCCGCTAGTCTACGACTGGCCTCTAACCAAGGAACCACCGTGATAAATACCCTCAAATGCTGCCTGGCCTTGTCCAATGGGAGAAAAGGGAGCTTCCCATTCGTGAGGTAAAACGTGAGCGATAGTGGCCGTCAAGTGAGCCAATAGAAAGAAGAGTTCTCAGCATCAGCATCACAATAGCATGCTCTAATGCACCCTGAAGAGGAGAACGAGAGCAAGTTCCAGCACGTACCGACCAATTGGTCACACCGTGTGGTTCGCAAAAGTGGGTTTGTCGCGTTCGCGAAGTTCTAAAATAAAAATCCTATATTAAATATTAACCCTTTGGTGAGTATGAACGTATATTTACGTTCATTTTGTTATGGCTTCCTAGGAGTATGCACGTAAATATACGTTTTCATGTTTGTCTAAATTAGTATGGCCGTAAATAAACGTTCAACCATGTTAATGCTTTGCTGCTATCTATGTTATGTTAAAGAAACTATTTTTAGACATTTACTAGTTTATATATTTGCTAATAGATGACTCTACTGTCCTTTATACAAAATGGTTATCATAAACACCTGGTTGACTAAATCGATGTTTATTTTAGAAGTTGTGTTTCCACATGATTTATTTGTGACAGTTTTTTTGCTGTGTCATTGTTTATAAAGTTAGTGGCCGCACATGAACATTCATTTTTATACCTTAGTTTATATTAACGTTTTATTTATGGAGGCAAACTCACAGATTTATAAATAAAGGTAGTTGCCACACTCGAATGTGTATAATCTTATTATAGTTTTATATTGTTGTATTTATCATGGCATCTTCGCGCAAAAGACGAATGCTAACAGAAAAAGAGTTGAACGAAATAATTTCAAATTGGGAATCCGCGAGTGATATAAATGACAGTGATGACGGAGTTTCATCTAGTTCATATGAGCGGGAACCTGAATATGAAGTTGATGCCGATAACAATATGACACAAATACAGGTGAGAGCAGATGTTCAGCCAACAATGCACGATACATTTCGGTGGCAAAATAATGACAATTTTCACAGCCAAAGCGGAAAGACTGTGGATGTGTGTGGAATGTGATTTAGGACTTTGCATCCATCCATGCTTCACCACTTTTCACACAAAAACAAATTTTTAAACTCTCTGAATTGTATTTGAAATGGAAAAATTTTTCCTAGAAATTATTTTTTTAAATTTTAGAACTACTTTGGAAACTGCAATACATCATTTTAAAATGAATATGCAAAAATAAAAATATATTTAATTTTCACCAAAAACCTCACTCCACAGGGATATTGTACTATATTAAAACTATACTCACCAAAGGGTTAATATTCACGATCATATTTTAAAGTAAATATATTAATATTTCTTCTTTTCAGTTAATAAAGTAAAGTCATCTTTTCTATACTACGGCCATGTTTCTTTTTCTTTTATTTTAACTGCACGTGTCAGAAACAAGGTTTTTACTTCCGTGTTGTAATGCGCAGTAAAATAATAGCAGGTGCAGAGAAGCGCGTCTGTTTTCTTAAATGCGAGCTAAATTTAAAACTAACCCTATTGGTCGATGGCAAGAAAACAAGGAGTGGTCTGGGTTCGAGGGTGTGAATTACGGGGTTCACACGGCTCGACTCGAGAGGACGCTAGCTTGTTAGACACATTCATTCTACTCTTCTACGGCAGACGAGATGGAAGTGTTTTACAACATTAAGTGCTGGTTTATTTTATTTATAAAACAACTTAAGGGCAAATAAAATTGTCGTTGTGACAGCAAAACATAGTTTTTCTCATTTCTTGGGCAGATTTATCTCAACATCTAGTCCAATATTTATTGTTTAAATTACATGTTTTACAATTGGCGTACTCAACGAGGGGCAGTATTTAAGGCTTTTACAAATGGCGTTCCAATGTGGGGC
>CABFOW010001370.1:0-74191 GCA_902141385.1 Timema californicum | reverse complement strand
GGGACGATACTTTAATACAAGGCAATAATTAATACATTTATTTTACAGTTTATATTGTGCCATACTTTAAAGTAATGGTGTCTATCCTTATTAAGAACATAAATAAAATAAGGGGACTTCATTTTATTTTAATATTTGTTCATAGTGTCTATGATAATTATGTATACTAGTAAGTTAGAAACATCGCACAGCTGATGGTACAAAATAGGTTATTATTTTTTTTACCAATATATATTTATTTAAATACTATAATTACAAATATTTTAGCAATTTTTTGGAGGGCTATTAAACTTTTAGCTAATATTTGTTTAGAAACATATCCCTTGCCTAGCTAACGCATTATACAATTTACATTATACATTATACTTTCATTAGATTAAATCATTGGACCTTGCCCTGACTAATTATTTGGTAAGCGCTTCCAACAATTGTAGTATTAATTTTCAAAAAACTTAATTTATAATAATGAATAGTGCACTAATATTGATTTAAAAGCTATCTGGAAAGTTATCACATAAAATTAGCTTTCAAAATATATATATTAATTTCGTTAAAATAATTTAAGAAAAGTTGCATAATTAACTAGATTTAAAATTTAATGTTGTTGGATATTTGACATAGGGGTCAACGATAAAAATTTTGGTAAATTATTATTTGGGTCAAATTTCTTAGTAAATGAAACATAAATAACTATTATTGTCAATGGAAATACCTTGTAGTTATAATATATATTTTGAGTTAATGTTATCAAATTGCTTGATATTTTTATAGACGTGTGTAATATTTATTGACGAAAATAAAAGATATTAAAATGTCCAGAAAATTGTATGGAATTGTTTGATAGTTTAGTAAAAGTGTCTGATAATCTTAATAGGAATGTATATTAATTTATATTCCATGTAAATGGGTCTTTCAAATCAAATTTTTAGATATATATTATCAAATAAGTTATTTTTACTAAGCTTATTTTTATTTTACATCTTACGTCGGTTTGGGCATTTTGAGAGAATTAGTATGGATCAAATAATAAAGTAAATATATTAAGGTAGAGTGTGTAGATGAATATGAATGGGTAAGCCACGTAAGACGTGGATAAACATTGTAGACGTACAGTACTTGTCAAAAAGAGATTCATTAATAGTTTTAAGATTAAAAGATCATTTATGAGTTGGTGTACGGATGATGTTGAAGGGAAATGAGTATGCGAGGATAAAGAAGTGTTGAGAAACATAGTGAGGATTTGATTAAGACCGGAGATTTTTTGTTTAGCTTTATACACATTTACTTGCCTACCTCGTGTAAGGCAGAGGTCCCCAACCTTTTGTATACCTTAGAGCACATTCAAAACAAACGGTAGTGTGGCGGGCACAAATAACTTTTTCAATTAAATTTATAACCGAAAATAATTCATAGTGCAAATTAACACACAAACAAAATATTGTTAAAAAAAAATGTGAGCTTAAAATTAAAAAATATATAAAATAAAACAAATGGTACACACGCAAAGTTAGTCCAAAAGCAGTTTAAACCATTGAAACAATTTTCACTGAACCAAGAGTCAATGTCAATAAATAAAAAATAATGCTTTATTTACAATTTAAACAAGACCAAAATAAATACACAAGGAAATATCTAACTACTCGCCACCATTTTGGTGCTTGGGTACATTTTTAAAATCTACGTTTATTCTATGTGTATTCGGGCGACAAAGCTGTGTAGACCCTTGTCAACATATTTACAAAGGAAATAGGAAGTATTAGCATGGTATTAGTGAGGATAATGATAGTTCCGAGTAATAAAGTACACTTTGAAAATGAACCGGTAAAGAAGGAGGAATTAGAGGGAAGGATTGGAAATAAGGGGGCTTTCCATAACCCACTTCTTGTGAACAGAATATCTCCAGAAAATCACAAACTTGATTTTTGTAGGAAAATAATTGATTAAAATTATTAGTCCAGAACTTTCTAGCTTTGGTCAAAAAGTGGAGGTCAGGGTCAAAAGGTTTGGTGGGCGCCATGGCACCCACTGGCATAAAGTTGGAGACCCCTGTCGTTAGGAAATGACGTGATTAGGTAGGTATGTATTTTATCCTGTATTATATTTTAGTAATTATATATTGACAAAAAACAATTTAATATTTATCTATTTTAGCTTCACGATTGATTAAATCATCAATTTTTAAATGTTTCACTAAACATACCAGGTGGAGAACTTACTTGATAATGCTATATAAAACTTAAACCTCATTTTAATAGAGTTTATATTACATTTTGTAATAACACTGTGCTTTTTTAAATTCCATATCTCTGATGCAAAAATATTGGTTTGTCATAATGATTTTTCTTTAATTTTAAAAATAATTAGAATATATATTTAATATAAAAGAGCATTGACTTTTAGCTGGTTGGGCACTTTTAAAAACATCAGCAATGGCTTTTTAATGTTTGTTTAGTTAAAATATTAGAATTAAAACTATTATATACTCATGCATATATTTATCTATGATTACATCTTTATCACGTGCATGATTTACTTATTTACATGCAATAGTTTCATGTCAGAAAAAATAGATACAAATAAATAATATATTTAAACTATAAATGCTTTAGTAACATACGTTTCTGAATAACATTTTAAAGATACATTATCTAATCTTTTTGTGAGAATATTAATATGTTTTTAATTTATTTATAAATTTAAGGTATCCAAATCAACCTTGGTGAACTAATTCTATTCATATATTATGTTAGAATTAGTATACACCCCCCTCGGTGGACATATGGTCTTAACGCGTCACTCCCGCATAAGACTAGGCTCTCAAGCACGGGAGATCATATTACAATCTGGCCCGGTTGGATTGAGGGTGGTCTAATCTGAATGATTTATTCTCATTTTCTCCACAAAAATGATGGCGCATTTAATTTGAGTTCAACTTTATTCCCCCCTAACCCTTGATTTAAATTAGTACATAAGCTAATAACCCAAACGTGTAGTTATATGCGCTGCTTAAAAAAGAATTGTGCCTAAGCTATGTAAGTGTTCACTAAAAATATTATATGATATTTTAAGTTACGCTTTTATATTTTATTTTTAAGTAATTATTTAATGTTTTATATGGGTTTAAAAATATTTATCGTACATAAAATTTTTATATTGATTTTTCAATTTTAGTTGGTAAAATTCCCTTTAGTTTAATAATGAAATCAACTGTTATATAGAATACAGACTAGACTATTTTTTTAAACAGCAGCCTATATTGTGTGCTTACATAAAATAAACCAAATATTTACTTAGTGAGTTGGCTAGGAGAAGAATAAAAACTCTACTCACATGTGAAAATACAAGTCATGTGTATCCCCCATCTCACCCCTCCTTCCTTTTCACGCCTTTCACGTGACGTTGAACCGTTAATTACATATCCGATAATTGAAAAGTTCGACCCCTTCTCTCCCACACTTCTTCGCCTTTTATCACCCTCACCACTGCAGCAAACCAACCCCTTGCGGCTTTTCTTTTCTAACTACAACCACAATTTTATTTTACACTGCCCTGTTTTTTTTCCTTTAACGCTTGACCCCCCCTCCCTTATTTTCCCTGACCCCCTTTCCAAATCTCTGTTGTGTATGGATAACGTTAAAGAAAGGAAAATATTTGGTCTAAAGGGGCAAGAGCTAATGTGATACTAGGAGACGTCCGTAGCAAAGGTTTATAGAAATTTATGGAGAAACCGCGTTCGAATTGTCTAAATTTTGTGTACATTCTTTTTTGTACTTTTTAAACCGACCCCGCAATTAATCATGATTTTTTTTTCCTCCGTAGTTTCCTTGTGCTATAAATCAGAGTGCGCTCAATAAGGGGATGAGTTATATATTTTATTTAAAAGGAGTTGCTGTGCGACCTTCAGCATTATAAAAGTATAACAAACCCTTGGTGTGGAATTTCAGGATGTTCAAAATGATAAAGTTGTATTTTATTTTTTAAATAAAATGGTATAGAGTTGATATATTATCGTTATAATTCACAATTTATAGATATATCCAAACAATTTAAAAATAATAGAGCATTTAAAACATAATACAATCATAACCATGGTACTTTTATGTATTAAAAATATTTATGTGATGGATAATTTGGTTTATATTTAAATATTATTATTATTATTAAATATATATCCATAAATATATACTTATTTATATTTTGACATGTCTTTCAGCACTTAATTTGACCAAGCATTAAGCATATACTCTTTATGTAATATTTAGTATCATTATTAGTATTATCACTTTTAAAATTAATAGTGATTCTTTTAACAATACGGCTTTTATAACATAATAGAAAATAGAAAGGAATGGAGCATATTTTTAGAAGAAGTGCACCAACATTAGCGTGGAGAATGGATAGTCAAAGGACGTAATAACGCTGGTAAAAAAAACTCTCAGCACTTTTTTTGTTATGTTATGAGCCTTGACCTTTTCATGATCGTCAATTCAGTGTATTGTGAGCCTGATTTCCTATTCTGCATAGCCACCAGTATCACTATATTTGTTGTGAGTTAAGTTATATGACAACTTATGGTAGTGTTTGTTACATCAAATACAAAAAATTAAAAGCACAAAATTGTATTAAATAAATTAAAGTTTACTAAATATACTAGAAACTTTCATTATGAATTTATTTTCAAAGATACAATTTAATTTATCTCTTGTTAAATCGATATATAAGTTAGACTATATAGGTCTTTGTCTTGAATGGTCTGGTATAGCTCAAATAAAACTGTGTTACTGTAAATAGAAACGCAGAAAATATCTTTCAAAATTAATCATTCCAATATCATTATAATATGTAGTGGTGTATAATCAACAATGACTGTTGTATTCTAAAATGATATTAAAATATATGGTAAGGGAACTCCACACGGACTTTCTCGCTCTATTGTTTGAAAATGGAGATAATTACTCAACACTCGTAATATATGTGAAATGAAATAATATACCCTAGCAAACCCAAGCATAAATTGCACTATACTTATGTAAAACCTTTTTTTTAGTACTAGTTTTAGTTTAAATAATTTTTTTTAAAGAATTAATGTACTAATTTGTATGTTTGGACCGATATAAAAAGATCAATGTTGGGTCCACAAGGGTCAACCCTTCGTATTAAAATTTCAACTTCTGGTTAAAATTTTCGACAATTTTTTAGGTGTTGAAAATCTTAATGCCATCGCATTGATATTAAATTCCTCAATTATAAATTTTGACCAATAAAATAATGTAAATATTGACTATTTAGTCTAAAATGATTATAGATCATTGTTTTTTAAACATTTCTCTTAAGAGGTTTAAGGAAAAATAAAATAAATTTTTAGAGACTTATTTATATTTAAAAACTCTAAGGCATTGAACAATTATTGCGTTAAGACTTAAGTAGTATCTCTTTACAACCAAAGCTCACGAAATTGTATTAATATATTGGTCAATATCTCAGAACTTTTGGATTTATAAAAATTCATTTCATATAATTTTTTTAAATATTAATAGTACTACAATTTTGCAATGATAAGTTATTTATTATCTATAATAGTTGCAGAGATACGGAAGTTTCTGGATCTGTAAATTACCCTTAAACTCATTTTCATGATAAAATGAAAATAGCCAGTTTTTTATAATCTTAATCAACACCTAGATACTTGTGACGTTGAAATCCATCAACATTTCAGGTTAGATTTACTTTTGCGGTCGCAATACTTTTACTTTTTGTGTGTAAAAAGTTTAATATATATACGCATAGATTGAAATTTATTGGTTTGATAAAAATATGCTTCTTATAAAATATTTGTATTATAAAGAGACCTACATATTAGTAACGATAATAAATAATTTCATATCTCAAATAGTTTAGGAGGTATTATAAAAAAAAAAAGAGTAGTTTATGCATCACAACGGAGCTCTAAAAGTCATTTTGCCGAAATATTCAAGGAAGCCATTTGGTTTGTAATATTTACAAACGGTTAGAAATTAAATTTAATTAAAATCGTTATAGAAAATTTTGAGATAATCGACTTTTTCTATTTTTGCCTATGAGTAATCTACCCTTAACTTTGTAGTTAGATATCCAATTCCAAAAACTCCTTGTGGCAACCTTATGAAAATCCTAGATACCAGGTTTTAGCCCAATTGGTAAAACAGTTTAGGCTCTAGTTGGAAGTACATACAGACGGAAAGTCAAAAACAACTTTTTTGGATTCGGGGGTCGTGAAAAGTCAGGATTCATCAAAATCTTGAGTTCAATTTTTTTGACGATCACAATACTTTCTATGCCTGTAAGATAGTGAGAAAGTAAATATATTTATTAAACGTTTTTAAAAGGTTTTAAGATTTGTAGATTATGTAAATTTTATAACCTTTCAAAGACATTTAATTGGTAACATAAACTAAGTATCTTAGCCTAATTAGTCCTAATACTCCATTTAAATTCTCTTTCAAAATATGATTTTCAAATATTAGATAGGTCAATTATATATAGCTTCATCTTTGTTAAAATATTTTAATAAAAGATGACACACATTTTAATCTAATGTTTTATCTCCATATGGATGGATTGTGCCAAAACTGAAGAGATTTTTCAAAAAAATATCGCTAAGACTAGATATTTAATACTGAAAATTTTATTGTGTAAAAATAGCTGTTTGTGAGTCTGTGTATCATTTACCACTACCCGTCTTTGGGGTAGTTCTTCACTTATATTTTAAGGCAGAGTCTGTGATGAACGTGCGTAAATTGTCAGTTACATGAGTTGATTAATTATCATTTATCGGATAATTCAACCATAATCGACTTGGGGGAGGGGGATCTATGCTGCTATTATAACAATGACAACTCTACAAACACTAAGTCATGAGGGACAAAATATACAAAATTGTATAGTTGTAAGCTACATCATATTCTTTAAATTGAAAAAAAAAGACACCTGGAAGTGGGAATCAAACCTGATACCTTTGGCTTTGTACGCCAATACTGTCCCATTGAGTTTTTCAATAGTCGTCTCGTGATCAGAGTCATCCGTTTTAATAGGATAAAAGTATTTAGTTATAAAATAAAACATCCTATGTCAAAATTTAATTTATATGTCTTATCCTTGATGAATAGACAAATGCCATAACAAAATGAAGGTAAGTGATTGTGATGCCTTTGGTTCCATCCATCTTCATTCTATGACTCCACAATAGTGCCTATTGTTTTCTTTTAAATGCTAGAGAATTAATTTTTTTCTTTTTTTTTCTTTTTTACTTAGTCAAACATATTATTCTCAAAAAATTTGATTAATTATCATTTATCGGATAATTCAACCATAATCGACTTGGGGGAGGGGGATCTATGCTGCTATTATAACAATGACAATTCTACAAACACTAAGTCATGAGGGACAATATATACAAAATTGTATATTTGTTAGCTACATCATATTCTTTAAATTGAAAAAAAGACACCTGGAAGTGGGAATCAAACCTGATAACTTTGGCTTTGTACGCCAATACTGTCCCATTGAGTTTTTCAAGAGTCGTCTCGTGATTAGAGTCATCCTTTTTAATAGGATAAAAGTATTTAGTTATAAAATAAAACATCCTATGTCCAAATTTAATTTATATGTATTATCCTTGATGAATAGACAAATGCCATAACAAGATGAAGGTAAGTGATTGTGATGACTTTGGTTCCATCCATCTACATTCTATGACTCCACACTAGTGCCTATTGTTTTCTTTTAAATGTTAGAGAATTAATTTTTTTTCTTTTTTTTTTTCCTTTTTACTTAGTCAAACCTATTATTCTCAAAAAATATTTCAAAAGTGTCATTGTTTCTGTGAAGCCACGAGAGAAAATGTTGATAAACCTCATTATACAGATTTGGTTTTCTAGCGTATACCCACACTCTTTGTCGTGTTATCTAACTCGTTTTAGTGTTGAATTGTCTTTTATTCTTTCTTTTAAAAAAAAATCTCAAAGTAGCCAGAAATTATGCCTAGTCTACGAACATTCTTTCTTTATGTTGGCTGCGCTGGACCCTTGTCTACAGCTGCTTTATGTTGGCGGCGTTGTAAGGATCCAGCCAAGCAGAACGCCACTGCGTGTCCTAGATTCTATTTTCTCTTACTTTTTCTTATTTTACTGTACCATGTCACATGGTTGAGATAAATTCAGGGAGAAATCCTTTCCTGAGACACTACGATGGAGAATGTAGCTTCAGCAACAAATACGGTTGATGGAAAAGTGTAAGTTAAAAAAGTGCTTTTCAGAAAGATGATTTCATTTTCAAGCAGATCTTAGTGAATACGATGAGATATGGTTCTACCATAATATGTTTCAATTAAAAAAAATTTAGTTGAAATAATATATTTTTAAAGAGTTTAGTTTTGTGCCGATATCTATATTTGATTTATAGTTATATATAACCTCAGAGTTGCTTTCACCATTGATTACGCAGTATACGTCATCAGTAAAAAAAACTGATTTATTGTGAATCGGAAGTGGCGGCTCGTATTTCGGTCAAAGAGGCTAAGTGGTGTTTTTACCCACTTTCTGTATATTCTTGTCTCTTACCAATCTTCTTGCTAAGGTAATGTGGGTGCATTTATTTAAGGCTGCTCTAATAATCAGTGCAGTCAACGCTTTGCATATTTTGTCTTGCTTTAAATGTACAATTCTGATGTATTCAAACTCGCTTTTGTCAGCAGCCACTACATCAGCAGTCACGCGCACACATAAAAATGTATTATTATTATTATTAAATACGGTTATGCCTACTTGAAAACAAACTTTTGGTAAATAAAACCAATTTAAAGGGGGAAAGAACCTAATTTAGGATATAAACACACTTAGTTTTGTCCATTATGATAGAGAAGTGGAACTGCAGACGCGAAGTAAGGAGTCTTGCTTCTGGTGTCTTGTGATCTGTCCTTGTCTGACCGATTATCAGTATGGGAGAGTGTCCCAAGTGTACAATGAAAGTACTAAATGAGGGTGACCCATCATCGCCCAAAAATCAAGTGTCTACACACAATAGCATTCACTAGGGAACTTCAGCTCTTATGGAGAACAGCTTTAACTAAGCTTTCTCTCAGCTGTTGGTACATCTCTTCGCTCTCAGCTGTTGGTACATCTCTTCGCTCTCAGTTATGTATAAGGGTGGTGTGCTGGGGTAATAAGGACCTATTGACAACCTTGACTAACCAGTGCTGCAAAACTTGTCTTAAATTTGAAGGGAGCTTGACCGTACGAAATCAATAAAATATCAACGCTGTTTCACAAAAGTGACCATGCTGTTCCTTCAGCAATGATATCCAGTATAGTGGTACTCGAGTCACGTTATAATGGCAGCGATTCGATCGATTATGAGTGAGATACTAAATATCTAGGCTAGGTCAACGAGCGAATTATTATATTGTAGGACAATGCTCGAAGTAAGGACCTTTCTTAAATATCTTTAAAAGGAAGTTTGTTTAACCAACATCACATTTTGTATATATTAACTAATATCATACTTAGCTACAAATCAATTATCATTCGTTAACCCAACAATTATTTATCGATACTTAACCTAACTCAATAGGCCATCCTGAGAGATATGCCCACAGGTTTAGTTGGAGTGGTGATTTTATATTAAGATACAGAATGGGAATGTACCAACTAAAATAATTACTTATATTAAGTTACATCAATTAACGAAATTGATTCACAATCAGACAACCTTCATATTTTCCGGGTGGACAGCTACACTTTCAAATAAATCGGGACTTTCTAGGTTAAAGCTAATCTTGGTGTCACTTACCCAACCACCCATGTAATGTGTTTGTTTGACCAATATAAACCTGCTAGTTGGAACAAAATAGAAAGTCGTAAGACATAGACTTGTAGTTGTAGTCACTTTGAAAGATAAAAGTCTTCAAAGGTGTTCTACACTGGCAGAGGGGTCAGTCTCGTCTTGTCTGGTCCATCTCTGTGGGGAGGTTGAAGTTCTCATCTCTGCAGGGTATTATGAGATTTTTTTTCTTTATGGCTTACCAATATTTCTCTCTATATTTAAATGCAGGTATATATTTTAAAAGTTATATCATCCTCATACATACACCATAATTGAAATCTTTTGCAACACTAGAGGGGAAACAATACCATAACCGATACCTAATAAAGAAAACTGGGTAGGACATATCCTTAGCAGGGAATGTATTTTGCATGACGTTATAGTTGGCAGGTATGAAGAAAAGAGGAGATTAGAAAGAAGGAAGATTCTAATATCGGACAACTTATTTTGAAATAGCTTTATGAAACACAATTTGGATCTAAGCCTTAAAAAATCGTTATTAACATTTTAAAAACATTTCGAATTTGGAAATATCTATAATCCGGTAGCTGATCTCAAATAATTGTTTTTATTATATTTAAAACATACTTAATATATTACTGATGGACAAAAAATTTAAACATATTTTTAAAATATTGTAAATAATAACCTTAATTTTAGGGCTGAAATAAAAGACAAGATTGTGCCTCGAAGTATGAAATCTTAACCTTCAACAGCACGACCAAATGACATCTATCAAATCGTTTCATCTGTAGCTCCAATTATAGACGGAAATAAATGGGAAAATTCAGTAATGGAGGATCGACTTTTTTGAGTTAGGGTGCAAGTTAAATCTCATAATCTATTACAAATTTTGGGTCAAAAATTTTCACGAATATTAAGTATTTATATTATTATAAAAATTAGCCTAATTTACTAAGTAGAATTAAATAGAAAAATGGTATAATGTGATTTATTGAAAATAATTGTATTGTCTAGTAGTAAAATCAGCTAAGGGTTATTAAACTATATATTAATCTTATGAACATTAATTATTATAATTATTTTTGATTATAAATAAAATAGACTGTTCATATTTCAAAAGTCTCACCACATATTCTCGTCCCCCCTGGTATCTCCTTCGTTCGTCAAGTGTGTAAAAGGATGAAAACAATGAAACCGCGAGCCCGTTGATGGAGTTGAGCCACTTCAGAATGTAATGATAAACACTCCCCTTAGCGAGAGACCATTCATTAATTTCACGAGAAGCTTCGCTTATTGAAAAGTCACCGCCAATCAAGAGCTACTTGAGCATCGAGGGGCTACATCATCATTTCGTGAGTTGTTTGCCTCCGGATAAGTATACCTCTCTCATATTAGTTAAATAATCATCTTCATTATTAATTGAATATACAATTATTATTGGATTACAGTAGGAAGGAAGGTTTGCAAATATATAATCATTTAAGATTTCAGTAAAAAAATATATATTATAAATATGTTCATGTTTATATAATTATTATATTATTATATATATTATTTATTATATATTAAATATATTATTTACTATATATTAAATATTATATATAATTATTATATTATTATATATATTATATATTAAATATATTATTTATTATATATTAAATATTATATATAATTAAAATATTATATATAATTAATATATTATATATAATTATTATATATATTTAAATAATTATATTATTATATATATAATATTAATAATTAATTAATAAATATTATTAATAATTATATATAATAATGTAGCATACCTATGTACTAATATTATTATCATTAATAAAGGAAATTGAAATTATTATTATTTTTATTGGCACTGCGTCTTACTACCCGTTCGGCTTACACGCATAATATGATACATAAAATACATAGTTCCCTCGAAACAGTGAAAGCCATGGTCAGCCAATTCATTCAGAACATTTCACAAAGAGCTTACACATTTGTTTTGAAAGCCAGCACTGTTTGTGTATAGTTACATACCAGTAAATTATATTTAGCAAAATATCAAATATCAGTAAGAATGATACATTTTTTAAGCTGTAAGTAGCTGTGAAACGAGGATAACGTTTCTTGTTTTTGGAGAGCCTTTGGAGGGTGTTAAGAACTTTTTGTTAGCTTACAGTAAAGTCAATATAGGAAGGATTTATTAAATTCTTGTCCAGAACGATGTGGAGTAGTTCAACGATATAGACGTATTCAAAGACTGTTTGCTAGACTGACTGACCTGGGATATAGCGTTCGTAGTATTTTAACAATTAGCTATCTACATCACAATATGTAATTTAGTCTATAATAAATCCATCAACACAACTAGTTTGACGATTTTAAATTATCCCACCCAAAAACTCACACCATTTAATAGGCAGTCCTGATAGATTAACATATAGATAATGGGTAAGGGTGGATGGGTAGACATATATACCGGGTGTTCATTTCAAAACTATCCACAAAAATATCTTGAAGATAACGTATTGCAGAATTATATTTTAAACAAACGTTGTTTAGTTCTGAGGGGGGAATTAAAATTGTAAGGCTGGCATGACCTCAGATGGCGTTGCTAAGTTGACATCAAGGTCATTTTGATTATTTTTTAAATAAAGATATTTTTTATTACATACTCTTTTATATAAGGTTCTGCCATTATCAAAATAGTGGTTTTAAGCTTTTTAAAGTAAAAGCTATAATGATAAATGAGCCTCGCAAGATTTTGAATCGCCAGAACCGGGCGTGGTATTAGAATTAGGCCTATTCAAACGTAGCTTGGTAAGGTAGACCTGTATGTGTGCTGTGTGCTCACACACGTGTGTTTGTTCACTTTTAGGTGTATTTGTAAAATAATTATTGAGAAAAATACTTTTTGAATATTAAATTTAAAGGAGAATTCGAAATACTCTCAGTCTTGAGATAAACAATTATATAGTCTATTATTAAACTCACTTCTGAAGTTTCATAGAGTTGTTTTGTTAAAATTCTACATTCCATTGTTATTATATTTTTTAACTGTTCGATATTTTCTGGTTTATTCCCATAAAAATAATCTAAGGGCATTAAATCGAGTGACCTTGTTGGCCACATAATTGGCCCTCTTCTGCCAATCCATTTTCCATTAAATCCAACCATTGACGAACGAGTAATGTATGGTGAGGGGAGTGGAGGAAGGCCTCCATCTTGATGAAAATGTAAACGATCTTCTTCAAGATCCATGTTTCCATGATTGTCTAATTCATTTTCTAGGGCGTGCACTATAAAAGGCTGAATAGATTTTTCAAACATTTCCAAGTATGTTCCCTTTGCCAAATTTCCATCTATAAATATTGGACCAATAATCGGGGTTCACCTAATAATCCTTCCCTCACTTTTTTTTCCTGCCCTTGTGTATGTCCGTCAGTAAAGATACGAGGATTTTGATCAATCCAATAACGACAGTTGTGTTTATTTACAAAATCACTTAAGAAAAAGTTAACTCATTAGAAAAGCAAATACATTCTAATAATAACAGATTCTAATTCGATAGTTCGAATACTTCTTTGCAAAACTCTACTCGCCTATCAGGATCATCTTTGCTTAATGTTTGACCTACCTGAATTTTAAACGGATGAAACATATTTAATTTTAGTTTCTTATGAACCGAATCAATTGATAACCCAGTTGATCTAGACAGTTCCAACACTTTAATTTTGGGATTTGACATTTAAGTGCCCAAAATGTCCAAAAGTTAATTCCCTTATGAAGATATTGAATTAATCGGTTCGCAGTTGGGCGTAAATTATAACATAACACGTCGGCGATGAGTGCTGGTTGAAGTGACACCGTTTCATAAGTTGATAATTGCTCCGTGATCGAGCATTAATTAAAGCGGTACGGTATTTTGATGATATAATTGGTATGTATAGCTTTGTGATCGAGCGCAAATTATGTTGATACTTAATTATGTAATATTTTAACTGAATAAATAACACATTTATGTTGCACATGATTTATTAAAGTTATTTTATCTTTGGCACTGAAGATATAAGTTTATATGATGCAGCTTAGTTGAACTACAGATTTCAGTTAGTGGCACTGTGAATTACTGCTACTGCTATATTTATGCTACCTGCACTGTGCATATTTTGTATTAGTAATATAATTATGGTACTGGCACTGTGTGTATTCATACGCACAAGCAGCTTATATATGACCTACCCCTTGGACCTCTCGTAACCAGTGTAAAAACCAACAAATCGAAAGAGTTCTGGCGATAGGTATTATGAATTCTAGCTTACTATTGGTAGAGGGATTTAGCGTCACTTGCTTTTTTGGTAAATAGTGTGGAGTTGACTTTTTGAAGAAAAAAAAATTAAATGGTGCAATACATGGACATTACTTCTAAAAAGCGCGTGATTCTCCATGGATAAAGTATTGAAAAGATATGTTACATACCATACTTTAAAGAAAAATAACTTTATCCATGACTTTTTAATTATGAGAGGGGTCCAAATCAATATCGATACGCACTCAATACTGCACGCACAATCCGTTTTTGGTTTGCGACCAATCCAGTTTCTTTAATTTTTGAAACAAGATCCAAAAAAATAGCTATGTGATAAGTTATCATTCTAGTGTATTTTATTGAGTGTTGCCACCGTTTTTAGAGCACATTGAGCCTCGGCTCCAAACAAAATAATAAATTTTGTTTTCTCTTCCAGGCTGTAAACCATTTTCCAAGACTAGATGTTAACAGTAGAGAGCAAGCGAGACCACTAATGTATTTGTAACTGGGATTGATAGTAAAAACAATGTTTTGCTCATGAACTTACAAACAAACACTGTTACCTACCCAAAATATGATTGAATAGGTCAAACTTTAAGGACGTGCCCGGATCCGATGACTCAGGAACTTGTGAGGATCATTTCTCATGATAATTTTTACTTTTAAAAGCTTAAAACCACCATTTTGAAAATTTCACGACGTGATCTACCAGAATATGTAATAAATAATGAGTATTATTTAAAAAAATAATTAAAGTCACCTTAACGTCACTTTAGTAACACCACCCAAGAACATAACAGCCTTACCACCTTACTTCCCCCTCACAACCAAATAACTTTTGTTTAAAACATTTTTTTCTGCAATGCGTTGTTTT
Source organism: Timema californicum (assembly GCA_902141385.1). Classification (NCBI taxonomy): domain Eukaryota; kingdom Metazoa; phylum Arthropoda; class Insecta; order Phasmatodea; family Timematidae; genus Timema; species Timema californicum. The sequence goes on along the minus strand of CABFOW010001370.1, from coordinate 59,192 downwards.
CAAGATATTTTGGTGGAAAGTTTTCAAATGACCATTCGGTATAGTTCTTAGTATCACATCTAAGTAAACGATTCGGTTGTGTGCATATCTACTAATTACGCCTTTTTGTTATGGACAGGGAAGTTTGAATGTAGATTAAGTGTACCTGCATTTTCATGGAAATCTATAAGAAAAAATCGTCTCCGTATGCCCGGGGAGGACTCGATTCCTGAACTACCACTCATTGACAACACAGTCTTATGCTAGAGCAACCTATTAGACCATTTTACCACTGAGGTGACTTCAGTAAATTCAATATCTTATTATATTTTTAGTATATCTCTATTAATATAACCAAGATTAATACGTGCGTGAGCTAGATGTCAATCTCATTTAATCTTCTTATTCTGGACGAAGAGTTTTGGATTATATGTTGTTAGGGTGTATTTAAAATGTATTTTCCCTAAACTGTTTACCATTTTCCTTACACGCTAATTTAAATACATTTTCTCTAATTATATTATTACCCACATAAAACTCCCATTTTAATTAATATATAAATATATGTATAACCCAAACGGGTATTATGACAATGCACATATTATTTATGGTACCTATTAATTATATATTTAACATATTAGAGCTTCTAATAATATGACTTGACGTTTGAGTATATTAAATTTTTAATAACAGTTCTAAATGTAAAAAAAACTGAATTATTAAAATCTAAATATTTTTGTAAAAGAAGTCAAAATTACGAATACATAGTATATAATCAAGAATAAAACAAATTATTTTAATGTGTTTAATTGTTCTAGATACCATACGAGCTATCCACATATTTAAACTATTAAGGTTAAGATTGGAAAGGTAAATTTGAGAGTAGATGTACCCACATCTGTACTAAGGTAGTGTAGAAATACATTCAGGAAAATTAATACCGCTCTATATTCTACTGGTATTTAGAGCCCAACTTCCTCTCTTATGCAAAATCAGATAAATGAGACATGTCTTAGGGCGATTTTCCTCTCTAACATTTCTTTTATAAAAGTTATTTGACAAAAGAAATATAGTAAATCTTTGACGATCTAACATAGCTCTTTTATAAAATAATAAGATATTTATAAATATTTAGTAAGAAATTTACATAAATAATATGCCCTAGAGTTTTATCAACGCAAATAGCAATATCTAAAATTTAAACTTCATGTGAAAAGGAGTTAAAAATATAACTGCTCCTTAAGTAGAAACAAACTTCACTCTTAGACTGTAGAATAAGTGTGTTTTTACTTTCTCATTATAAAAAAAGTATTTTGATCTTGAAAATTAATAATCTTTAAAGCTATTATGACAATTTACGTTTATTATGTCAGAACTAAAAAAAAAGATTGATTTTTAATTTTGTCTGTCCTCGTGTTTGTTTATCTGAAGGATATTTTGGAAATATAATTGTACCTAGGAAGATGATGTTCCCAAAAGTATAAGAAAGATAACTAAACGTTTTTGAATTGCTCATTTACTATAGTAGAAATTAATTTTTTTAAATAAAATATTAATGTGAGATTTAAATTAATTTCACTTCATGACTAATTAAACTAAACAAATAATATAGATAGGGAAGGTTAACTTAATAAATCTTTTGATATTGCTCCAAGAATTATATTAAATTCATGTGGTTAGCAATATCGTATTTCCACACATTTTGCTGAATAAGATAGCTTGAAATTTTGAAGGTAGGATGGTAAATTCATATTTGTATCAATTTTAACACAATTCTTGTACTTTGTGTTGTTTTTATATTTTCCTATACATTTTATTTCAGATATGATATTAGTTTAATCCGCTAACAGCTGGTTTTAACACAAGCTTCAGACTGAACAAATTTAATAACATAGACAAAATAAAAGCCTCTATATGAATATAATCCACCAAATTAAAGGGAAAGAATGTTTTATTAAGTATATAAAGTGAATAATATATTTAGTAAATAAAAAATTATAATAGTATCTCATGTATTGCGAGTGTCAAATGTTTTATCTTTAGAAAATCATTATATTTATCATTACAGTTAAAAATTATTTTAAATTTTTCCAAATCTTATAATTTTTTAATTGAAAACATTAATATTATATTTATCTCTTTCTTTACATGACAAAAATTAGTTTAGGGTTATCGAAAACACTGTGATAAGGAAGATGTTTGTTTCTAAAAAGGGATGAAAACACTGTGGAGTTAAGGGGGATAAATAATGATGAGTTACATACAAAGTAACTATTGCCAGTCATTATTAGTATAGTCAAGTCTTGTAGATTACAGTAGGCATGACATGCAGTGTTGAATGGGAGAATCTAGAACCGTGATCAAAGTATTGACTGGTAAACCCAATGGGAGGAGACTACTGGGAATAAATAGCCACAGATTTTAGGATATCATTAGAATGGACCTTAAAAATATAAGGTTTAATAAAGTGGACTGGATAGAACTAGCTCAGGATAGGAATAGGTTGCAGTGAGGTGGATTAATAGCTTAGATCAATATAGTGATAGATGGCGTTCTTTTATAATTGCGACAATGAACTTTGGAGTTACCAGTTCTAACGCACTACTCTCGAAGTAGAATAAACTGCCAATGATGGAGGTATAGAGGTTCGAATCTCAGTCGGGCATACTAAGTTTGTTTTTCCAAAATTGTTTTTCACTCTCCCTCCAAGCAAATGCTTCTTTTAAATATAACATTTATAGTCCCTAAAACCATTAGCGCAATTAGTACATAAGCGTATAAACTGATTGGGTAGCAAAACGCGTTGCTAGAAAAACTTTTTAGTTCCTAATGCTATAGAGTAGGTAAATAATTAAGTTATAGCTTTAATACGTGAGTTAATCTATAGCAAACACTCAATCTATTACTTCTGTATGAATTAAAGACAAAAACTCCAATAATTTTTACCAAAATAATTTACAAATATTTGATCAATTAATGAAGTAGATGCTATAAATAATATCACCACATCGAACAAAAATAGCACGTGTTTCTCTAGTTTGTTCCCAAGGTAATCAAGATTGGAAAAGACTGTATGTACTTGTAGTAAACAGTTCACTTCACCGAACTAACAATATTACCAACCACACACTAAATAATTTAATAATCCACTGTTTGTTTTGTTGGCTTTAAAGCGCATGTTTGATATTGAATGTGAGGGTAACAGTTTATTAGTACAATCACGTCATAGTAACCATTTCTAGTCATGCTTGGTAACAACCCATGAGCTAGCACTTTTCTCTAGTATAACTCTTTTTATTTATTATTATAATAAGTAAGATATATACTTTAATTTATTTGAATGTATAATGAATGCATAAGGTAAATGACGATGTGTATAGTTTTCCTCACTTTTACCAGAATCATAGAGATTAGAGCTCTAATCTAGTTTATCCATTAAATAAGTTTGATATCCTAACTACAGGCGAAGGCTATTCATATTTTAAACTAATCTTATATTTATCCTTAACTACTTTCCTTCAATGGGTATTTAATTTGAGATTTCTGATATAATAATCTATCACATCAGAACATGAGTATATAACTAACATAGGGTGACCTGATGGTTTAGGGGTAAGGTGTCAAACTTCTGTAATGGAGGTCCGGGGTTCAATCCTCGGTCCCATGCACAGATTTATCTGATTGCCAAACCATTCCTTCACCTCTGATAAAACGTGTATTAATCACAACTTGTGAATGTGAATAGTGCTAGGCCTCTGCGGTGGTTCGGGTTCCACGTTAAGCTGAAGGTCCTCCATTTCATTTCACAATCACCATTATACATTAGGTAAGCGCGTATAGCCCGAACGGGTAGTTAGACGTGGTGATGATAATAATAATAATAATAATAATAATGTATTCTTATGACAGCTTCCTTTTGGAATAACTTGTCACATTGAAAGGTAGAGTTAAAACGCATATTTGAAAAAGAAAATTATATAAAATACAATTATAGGGACATTTAAGTATATGTATATTTCTTTGACACATTAACTGTGTGTTGAATAATAGAAATTTTAGTTTGATTTTCATAAAGTGAATTTAAAAGAACATTTTAAATTAATATTTCATAATGATTATATAATGATTTTTTTACAGATAAATTATTTTGTTTCATTAAAGAATGAGTTCTTCCGGTTTGATCTTGGTTAATAAACTACACATTTGACTCAGATACAAATGTTTACAAATAGATAAATCTATACTACCACTTGTAGTATACCACTAAATTTATAGTTTTTTTAAAATTGTTTATTACGTTCAACACCGTGGCTGTTAACAGTAAGATTTAAATGGTACGTTTATAAGAGGTAGTTCAAACAAATGCCTATCCAATGGCGTGGAGAGATTAAGAGAAAGCCCCAATAATAATAATAATAATAATAATAATAATAGTCATTAGAATATGAAAAACCACTACCAATGATTTAGCCTAAATTCGAATCTCGAATTCACACGTCTATTGCGAGAAAGACTCCTTTTACCATATGCTAGATGTTAGTAAATCATCGTTGTAAAAATATATTTCTTAGAATTTATGTGAACAACATTTGACATACATCTCAGTCACTCAGCGGTTCAAGTGGTTGACCATAGCTGCATATTTGATTCCAAGTGGTTGCGACTAAGATCTATTATTTTTACACCAGCACTTCTTGTTATACAATTAGTTAATATCTAGTAGCTATGAATTGTGTTTGGTATTTTTTAGATTTATTTTACTTATAATTTTTGAACTGATTAATTATTTTCTTCAAAAATGTATACTTTATGTAACCTGTCAATTACTACATTAACGTACATTTTTTGTTCAACCCATATTTTATAAATGACATCCCCAATATAACACATTATTTTGTAGCTTAAAATTAATATTTAATTGAAGACACCATCTGTAGGGCTGTGTGTATGTGTGTGCATTGTATCATTATCCATGCATAAAGACTTACAATGAAATGTGAAAGCGTCCGCCATTGTTTAATTTGTCAGAAAGTACCATGGAGGAGGTATATCGTTACGAGCTTAGACTGGCACTAAGTAATGCTCAGAGGGAAGTTGTAGTGCATTCCAGCAGGGTAATAAGCAAAACATGGTGGCCCAATTGACTCCACGAGCTCCAGGATATTTTACTTAATGTGTATCTCTCTCTCGATGAGAAATTCTAGACGTCTCTTTTAGAAACTCTGAAAAATGTCGTATTACTTTACACAAAGAGAGGGATGAACTATATATTCTTATGTGTGTCAATATGTCTAGCACGTTCGTCATTGTTAACTTGAAAGTAATGGAAGGACATACAAAATAATTATATCTTATTTTACAGGCTTTATCAAAATAATTTTATTTCATAGACAGGTGACCTGTCGGTCTAGAGGTAAGGTGTCAGACTTCTGTGTTGGGGCTACGGGGTTCAATCCTCGGTCCTAGTACAGATTTATGTGATTGCCAAACCCTTCCTTCACCTATGACAGACATTCTGTGAATGTGTGTAATGCCAGGCCTCCACCGTGGTTCGGTTACCACGATAAAATGTAGGTTCTTCGTTTCATCTAACAATCACCCTACCATTACACATTAGCATAAGTGCGTATAACCGGAACGGGTAGTATAACACGGTGCTGATAATAATAATATTTCATAGATTAATGATTTTGTTGGTGTCAATTTTTTTTAAAGAAATTGGGAAGCCTAATTTAATATCTACAATTCAAATTTTCAAACTCATTATGTTTAATATTACCTACATAAACTTTTAAATCTAATGTATTTACTTATACATTAATTGTACTTGTGGTAATAATGTTTGAAGGATCAAACCTGCAATATGGGTACTACAATAAATTTTCCTGTGACTGAGAGGGTGGGGTTCGAGTCCTGTCTGCGTGAACTGACACTAGGTATTTAAATATAAACTACTATCAACGGGAAATTTTGGTCCCTCTTTAAGCTTATATAACTATCTCTATTAAATTAACCTCCCTGTTAGGTTAAGTCATTAACACAATAAGTGTTGTACGTAGTCATAGTTTTAAAAAAAGACTAATATCTTTCAATTTATAAATTAATTCATACTTAAAATATAATTTCAACCCCTGTACCAATATAATTCATGCGTTTATCTTTTAATTTAAATAAATACATTGTTACTTAAAAATGACGATTCATTATATTATTGTTGTGAATTTTTAAAGAGTTAAAAATGTATAATTTAATATTTAATTATTTAATGCCTGTATTTAATGAATGTAAGGTAATGATTTTGGTAATTATCTATGGATCGAGTCTTTAGATATGTATACGAAGTTATTATAATAATATATTTTAAGAATTTAATAAAAACCCCTAAAGAGAAAATCATAGTAAAGAGAAAATATATATTTATTGTGTTTATTATTAAATTATTCTTATAACACTAAATTCAATCAAAGGAAATCTCGATCATATTTATTTTAATCCAAAGCCATTTTTGTGTCGGTTACGAAAAATATGTTGAGCTTTTGACATCGTTTCAAACGATTTTACTTGTTCTGTGTTTTATTATAAAACTGCTATAAATGTTTCTTCAACTTGTGGTCTCCTTCAAACCAGTACGCATAGGGTTTAAAAAATAAAATAAAAGAGGAAGCATATATTACACAACGACCCCAAACTTATTTTCTTTTCCTGCTCAAAAGAGAAAAGGGATGGGTCATAATTTTAAGAACTGTCGAAATGGATAGCAAAGTTGAATTTTCGTCGTCTCATACCACAAGGAAGAAAGAAGTAGAAAAGTTATATTCAGAGAAAGAGTGGATTTTTTTCTTACTCTCCCTTATCCGTTTCAGAGGAACACAAAAAATAATAAATGTTCCTCAATTGAAAATGCTCAGGCTAGAGTCACTGACAGGATTCACCCTTTTTTTATGAAAAAATAAAATAAAAAATGCCTTAAGAGGTTTTTATGTTTCTCCTGGATAGTTTCCAGGATATTGAAGAGAATCCATTATGAGCATTAATCTTATCGACAAGTAGGTAAATCACGACCTTGATGAAGAGGCTCTTGAGGGATAGGTTTCGTGAGAGGGGGTGAATTGATATAAGTGTATGATTATGTTAGACGATTCATCCTAACTGTCAACATTAAGTTTTAAACGGTTTGACCCTGACAGTAAATATATCTATAGATATCAAAGGACCACTTATGTGATTCTTTTTGGTCTGATCACCATCAACTTCAAAAATTATAAAATATTTTTCTTTTGCTAGAGCTTTAAATATATTTTACATCTTTTTCCCCAGGAGATAAATTACATAATACTAAAACAGAATTGTAGCATAATTTGTAAACATATTTAATTATTATTTTTATTATTGTATGTTAAATATGTCGGCTTAAACACTTCATTTAAATAAATAATATTATATTTGTTCAATTGGTTTCGTGAGAGGGGGTGAATTGATATAAGTGTATGATTATGTTAGACGATTCATCCTAACTGTCAACATTAAGTTTTAAATGGTTTGACCCTGACAGTAAATATATCTATAGATATCAAAGGACCACTTATGTGATTTTTTTTGGTCTGATCACCATCAACTTCAAAAGTTATTAAATATTTTTCTTTTGCTAGAGCTTTAAATATATTTTACATCTTTTTCCCCAGGAGATAAATTACATAATACATATTTAATTATTGTTTTTATTATTGTATGTTAAATATGTCGGCTTAAAAACTTCATTTAAATAAATAATATTATATTTGTTCAATAAAGTAGCACAGTTAATCGGAGCTTAAATAAAATAATAATTCTTTTAATTTCTAGATTAATAAACCGATTATGATTGTATGTTTATAACCATAAAAGTGTGATACCAGTTCAAACGAAAATATGTATTAGTGTACCTATTATGTAGGGTAGCTATGATATTTATCCAACATTGTTTATTATTTTAAGCTTAATCTGACAAAACTAATAATTAAAATCTCATTTTAAAAATGGCTAGAAGGTTTTATTTTTATCATTTGAATTTTTTTTTGTGAATATTTATACCCTTATTAGTTGTACATATTATGTAGGGTAGCTATGATATTTATCCAAAATTATTTATTATTTTAAGCTTAATCTGACAAAACTAATAGTTAAAATCTCATTTTAAAAATGGCTACAAGGCTTTATTTTTATCCTTTGAATTTTTTTTGTAAATATTTATACCCTTATTAGTTATCTCATTTTTACTGATATTTCACTTGTTACTGGCCACATAGTTTACAGAATATATTAACATTTTTCAAGTACTATAATATTGTTAAAAATATATATTACAACTCTTCAGATTGAGTTATAATAAATAATTTATAAGTGAGTCATTGTGAAACATAAATATATATTAAGCCTATCGATACATTTAAAGTTGTTTAAGTTAAAATAGATTTCAAAATATGTTTACATCAGATAAAGTTTTAATTTTTGTAAATTATTTTTGTTGGGTCATATATTTACTGGTAAGACCAATATACTCATACGATTAAAAATTATATTTATAGAAATATAACATGCCTAAACTCTTTTTCATATTACTTTTAAGTACAATGAACCTTTTAAACATTATTATTTATAGAAACCATTGGTAAAGCTTTAATGAATATTCATTTTTATTTTCCAATTAAGAGACATGTTTAAGTAAAATTTGAATTTAGAGCTACTAAAAAGACACGTTTTCAAAAATGATAGCTTTAAGTTTACTCTGATACTTGAATTATATAATTCTACATTAAATTTACTTAAATAAATCAATTAAGTTTCAACTGCTCCGATTCTAATATGAAAACTGAAAAGAATGAAAAACTCAGCTAATATAAAATATCTGAAACTTTATTGTAAAACTTTGTGTAAACAAGAAATTTCACTTAATAACTGCTAAATTATTCCCATTTTTGGAATCCTTAAAGAAGATAGAAAGTTTTAAAAATAATTATCCATCGCATATATCTAGGTTATCAAATTTCTCTTGAAAATTATTAGAGAATCTTTGGATTAATATTAACCGAGTGTTCAACCGTTTCTTTTGATATTTTCATACATAATAATATTTCACTCAGTTCCAATATTTGTTCAATTAAAAGTATATTAGTAGTTATCTGACCCTACTCCTGTAGTACTCCTACAATTGGTTCAGATTTATTTATGTACCCATTATTATTATTATTATTTAAATCAAAACTATATCGATAATTTTTCATGTGGAGGTTCTGCCTATAATATTTAAATTTATAATATTCTGATTTATTTTTGGTATACTGTTAATGCTTTTAACCACGTATGGGTTATTTGAAATTACTTCTATTTTTTACTCCTACCATTATTATTTACTTTTTTTTGTAACTATTAATCATTAAATAACCATATTTACTCATTTTTGTTTATATTATTTTCTCGTGGAAATATATGTATTTGTATAGTACTTGTGTACTTTTCAGTGCTGGCCTTTTATAGGTACTACGACTGTTGGCCAGCACTATAATAAAGGAAATTTAAATTTTAATTATTATTATTAATATTAATATTTTAAAATAGGATTCTTATTATATGTTGTAGACAGGTTCTAAACAAACAATTTGAACTCAACTTAAACTTTTCAAATACGTTACAGTTTAAATTTTCTTCAACTTATAAATGTGTTCATACGATCCACCACTATAAGGCCTATTAAAATACATTTTCATAAGCTTAACCATCACAGGTAAACTATCTACCTTATTTTTAACTCAAAATATTTTAAATTGATATAGAAGTTGTAATTTGTAGTGCCCATTTCGATATACTGCCGGTCAAGTGACAATATTGAGTGTCAGGAAGAGAAGCTCAATCATCGAACTTACCCAACATTGATTCAACAATCAATCTTAGAATATATATAGATATTCATCGCAGCCTTCACTTCCTAGTCGACACTGTTACGGAGAATGACGTCGTTTTAGGAGTTCATTTGTTTTTAAATAGTTTTACTGAAATTATTATTTAAGTCTTTGATTTTAAATATATTTATGCTAATACATTTTTAAATAATTTTGATAAAATTCTCCAAGAAACCATTATGTTGTGACTAGTTTTCTCAACTACTTATATATAGTTTTATTTTAAATCTTTCTAAAGGGAAATATTTTATTCTTATTTGTTTTGATAAGAAAATAAATGATAAGACACAATCGCACCAGATTTATCATATTGTATATGGCTTCAAAGAAAATTTTCAATAGAGACTTCCACTAAATTACACTTAAATAATTTGTCCTCATAAAAACTAACCAATCATCTTGTTGATTTACAATAAACACTCTCTGTTCATACATTTTAAATCAATTTATTCAAATTTTTTTTAAATACATATTTTTTCAAAATTAATCTATTTTTAACAACCCTAAACTTATTTTAAGATTGTAAAAATAAAAACATTTTTATTAATCATGAAATATCAATCCCAGATACTCATTTTTAACTTAATCTTCAAGGTCAATTTCTAAATATTTCCAATTTTTTTATAATACGCCATAAAGATTTTTTTAATATTCAACTTATTTTAAATAAAAGAGGTACATTATTAACATTATTATTGAATATCTAAAATTTTCACTTGATATCAACTTTGATACAAATCATTAAAGATGATTTGAAAAAGTTTCTTACTTTACAAAAATCATTGAACGACTATAAAATATATATATATATATATATAGTTATTGACACTTAGAAGAAACTCATTTTGAATTAAATCAATAAAGGTTTTTTAAATATTCCAATTTAAAAAAGTAATTATCATTAAACTAACGCTGATACAAAATTTCCCCATAAATACAAGTATAATATTTTATTGGTCATGTCAAACAATCCTTAGATATACATTTTCAACAAAACAGTTAAAGCTATTTCAAAATGTTTAAGAATTTTTGAAAGTCACTCGATAGTAAGCTAACTTTAAACCAATATTTACTACAAAAATCATCGAACGACTATAATATATATATATATATATATATAGTTATTTATAATGCAAGACACTTAGAAGAAACTCATTTTGAATTAAATCAATAAAGGTTTTTTAAGTATTCAAATTTAAAAAAATAATTATCATTAAACTAACGCTGATACAAAATTTCCCCATAAATACGAGTATAACATTTTATTGGTCATGTCAAACACTCCTTATATATGCATTTTCAACAAAACAGTTAAAGCTATTTCAAAATTTTTAAGAATTTTTGAAAATCACTCGAGAGTAAGATAACTTTTAACCAATATTTACCCCCACCCCTCCCTCAACCCTCCAAAAAACAGGTCTAAATCATTATTTGGATTGGGTCTAAATTATTATTTAGAATTATATTTTAAACAAAATCTTTAATTACATTTTAGGAAAACTTGAAATTCAAAAAAGTTGCTCACCCCTAAACCATCATTAATGAGGGCTAAATTCATAATCAAACTTAATAAAGTATAGCCTTATAAAATCTATAATGAAGTTTAAACCAAATTCATCAAACAATTTTGGATACATGGCTAAGGATAGACAGGCAGACATACAGACATGGGGACAAACAGGATTGCAAAACCTAATTTTCTAAGTTTTGGTTCACATTAAACCATAAAGATTCATTGTAATCTCGAGAATGGTTTGGTTTCCACGTTTTCAATACTTTCGCTTGATATGAGAAAGTCAAAAGGGATGATTAAAGAAATAGATAAAACAAACACATTGTATCCTTTGAAGATAAGAAGACATTATATTTTAATTTTCGAACACGATTTAAAATAAAAATAAAGTATAGATAAATCCACTTTAAAATACCTCTACAATGGAAAAAAAAAGCACCAAGGATATCCAATAAGGTAACCTAGGGAAAAATTATTCTAATATGAATTATTAATTAGTAAATTACTAAGACGAATAATATGGTACGCTTTTTTACTTCTGTGTTCCAGCATACCACATCACCAATGAGATTTACTTGTGATTAATTACTATTGTAATTTACCAATTAATAAAATATGTTAGATAAGCCTTACAATTTTATTTAAGAATAAGTATTATAATTATATAAGTTAACACTGTAACATGTCTGGTGAATCAAATAATCAGATAATTAATGATCAGGCTTGTCTTAGTTATAAAAGCATATATTAAATTGATATTTTTATTTATTTTCAAATATTTATATTTCTAAAATTAGTTAATTTGGCCTGATCTTTTGATAAGTTCAGCATGTCGTTTTTAGCCACCGTGTGGCCCACGCTCTAGGAAATCTAGGACTCTTTTGAGCTTTGAGCTAAATCTGGATATCCCTTATGCCATATAAAAAAGTTTGTGTTTAATTCTAGTTTTTTATGTATATTTTATTAAGAAAGTAGTGGAATCTAGTGCAAATAGTTTCGTACTGGGATTTCACGAGTTTCCAACTTGTGGGCCTACTCACATTAAGGAACTAACATGGGCGACTGAATTTGTTAGACATACAAACATGGGGACAAACAGGATTGCAAAATCTAATTCTTTAAGTTTTGGTTCACATTAAAACATAAATATTAATTGTAATCTCGAGAATGGTTTGGTTTTCACGTTTTCAATACTTTCGCTTGATATGAGAAAGTAAAAAGAGATGATCAAAGAAATATAGAAAAACACATTGTATCCTTTGAAGATAAAAAGACATTATATTTTAATTTTCGAACAAAATTTAAAATAAAAATAAAGTATAGATAAATCCACTTTAAAATACCTCTATAATGGAAAAAAAGCACCAAGGATATCCAATGAGGTAACCTACGGAAAAATTATTCTATTATGAATTATTAATTAGTAAATTATTAAGACGAATAATATGGTACGCTTTTTTAATTCTGTGTTCCAGCATACCATATCACCAATGAGATTTACTTGTGATTAATTACCATTGTAATTTACCAATTAATCAAATATGTTAGATAAGCCATACAATTTTATTTAAGAATAAGTGTTATAACTATATAAATTAACACTGTAGCATGTCTGGTGAATCAAAGCTAGATAATTAAAATCAGGCTTGTCTTAGTTATAAAAGAATATATTAAATTGATATTTTTATTTATTTTCAAATATTTATATTTCTAAAACTACTTAATTTGGCCTGTTCTTTTGATAAGTTCAGCATATCGTTTTTAGCCACCCTGTGGCCCACGCTCTAGGAAATTTAGGTACTCTTTTGAGCTTTGAGCTAAATATGGATATCCCTTATGCCTTATAAAAAGGTTTGTGTTTAATTCTAGTTTTTTATGTATATTTTATTAAGAAAGTATTGGAATCTAGTGAAAATAGTTTCGTACTGGGATTTCACGAGTTTCCAACTTGTGGGCCTACTCACATTAAGGTACCAACATGGGCGACTAAATTTGTTTTTGATATTTTGAAAAATATATATATATTTTTTTGTTATCATTATCAATATATTCACATTTAAATTTATTTTCAGTTAATTTTTATCTCCTAAAAACTTACATAATACACACACTCAAATAAATTATATAGTATTTATTATATGCGAATTTTCAAACCCAAAAATGCTCATAATATTTTAAAATATTGTGTATACTATGTGTATTGTTAGTTATAGGTACCTAGATTACGACATGAAAGACCTAAAACCAAAATCGCTCTCAAAGACACTAGGGACAGATAGGAAACCATTAGATTTGTTTAATGCAGATAATAAGTCATTAATGAGACGACTTGTGATGAAATGTGTTTGTGATTCATCAGAACAATGAAGCTTGTTGCCAACTATAGGTCTTGGCTTCTACAATATATGACAAGAAAGAAGTTTCCGTGCATACTCTGAAGAGTTGGTCGTTGATACGCTTACGCTATTTACAGTCACTGTCCAAACACACTGTACAGAAGGAATGGTTTCTTCACCACCACGCACCATTGCAGCTCAATATTTGAATACCTTAATGGAATTTTTCAAAGAAAAAGATTTTTTTAAAAAAAAGGATAAATTAAAAGACAAGAAAAGAAGTAGATAATAATATTTGAAATGGCATCTGGAGGCCTGTTTTAAAGTGGGTTGGCGGAAAGAAAAATAAATTAAAAATAAACAATAAAAATAACTAAATGAAATAGAGTTACGTATACTACAAAAAAGGTCAAATGGGGAAAATATGTGGATCGTTTAGAGCCTAGGCTAATGCACTCGATTTCAACAATAGTGCACTGAAAGGTAATTAAAGAGATAAAATTAATTAAAAATAAGTTGACAAATATACAATAGATAATCAAGTTTAGGGGAAAATGAAGACCTTGTAAAGAAGATTGATGAGAATAGTAAATAAAATAAAAATGAGTGTGCAAACATACATATTTTTTCGGATGGGTAAAACAATTGAAGATTTAGTCATTCGTAATATTGAGATTATGAAAAAAATGAAGAAACGAATGAAGAAATGAATGAAAAGAGCGTGAATGAACCAACAAATGGTCGAAGGAATCCAAATGGGAGGCATATGGCGAATTCAGGTTAAGGACAGGAATAACACTACCAGGTCACTATATTGTAGTTAATAATCATGTAAGAGATGTTAACACTGCTGGTCAAAGGACTAACGACACACTGCCTCCTTGTGATTCAAATGGTTACCGTCCGAGTTAGATTGATACTACTATAGTAATCAACATAGTGCTACTGGTCAAACTTACGGGAATTTACAGCAGAAGGAAACTAGTAATCATTAAACCTAATTATACGTAATGGGGAGTGCTGCTAATACCCAAAGTATAGTAATCATTGGGCGTGTAATGGGCTATGCTCTTTAACATGTACATACGAAGAAAAGATAGATTTCCATACATAAAAATTAAAAGAAATTAATAACAGATTGCAGCTTATTAACTCACTGTGTAATTGTATTCTTTAATACGGCCAGCTCACGTGAATACTGCCAGATTAGACGACCAAAAAGAGAGTAAGTGGACCCAACGGTGACACCTGGTCAATTGTAACGGCGTCTTGATACTGACCGTCTTTTGGGTGCTGCCTTGGACGGTGGCCAACTGAAGTTTTGTACTGGGCTATTCTATCATGTTCTAGCAAACCATCCATTTCTCAGACGTCAGATTCATTTCTTATATAATTCAGCGCCTCTAATACTATTTATTTTTATTCAATTCCAACAACACGTCGCACAATCATTCAGGAGGCTTCAGTTCAACGTAATCCTACAAGTCGTGGTCAAGATGGTGGTTGCGTCGGTATCACCACCTCACCGCAGATGATATATCTGTTATGATTAATCTAGTATTTTATTGACTTGTGCTTTTGAGAAGCTTCAATGTAAATTTAGTTGAATAGTATACTCTTTGGTAGAATTTGTTTACTCTAAACAGAGTGTAGTCCTTACGACCACACTTGTTTATTGTTTACCTATGTCCATATGACTCGTCTTAAATTTAATACTTTATGTCTGAGTTTTTTGTTCTAAACAGAGTGTAGTCCTTGTGATACATTTGTTTATAGTTCAACTATGTCTATATGATCAAGTCTTAAATATTTGGAGGACAGTCTGATGCCCTGTTCTATTTGACCATGACTCTAATATATAAATTGTTTAAAAAGGGGAGATTAGGTTAATCCACGGAGTTACTGTATTACCATATTGGGTATTTGACTGTTTTCAGTCTTTAGTTTGCCAACATTGTTGCACCGTATTACGGTGCTCACCTCGTGATAATGCTTCTATCACAGAGGGGTGCCCCACTTGGTGCTGTTTATATCCATCCAGCTCCCTTCAGGCGCCGCTTGTGCTCTTCAATGTTCAGAAATTTTCTATTGTTGTAGTCTGTCTCCAGACTATTGTTGAGTGTTATTTATACTATTGGATGATTAGGCAGTACTAATTAGAGATCGGCCTGCCATAGTTTCCTAATCGTATATATTCCTGATAGATCTATTTTTGCTATTTGGGAATCTATCACTGTAACTCCATAAATAAGAACTTCCTAGTTTTAGATATTTTTCAATGTCTTTATTTGTTCATGCTTATCAGATTTGAAATTAACAGTCAAAGGGCTGGAGTAGTATAGTTGCTTAATCTTAAATTAATTTGATTCTACCAATTAGAGTTACGGTAGTTACCTGTTTATCAACTTTCATTCTTGAAAGTTTGAATGTTCTTCTTTAAGGAGTCATTCGTTTTTCAATATTTAACCAAACTATTGTTGTCTTGGTTCTATGTTCACACAAAACACGGCAATTTTGGTAACGTTGTTTCTGGTTTCTTTATTAAAGCCTAACATTAAACATAGGAAATATTAGACCGTGTTCGTGTCGGTCGATATGTAATCATTCATTTTGGTTTTTATGGTAGTAAACTGGTTTGTTAAACTTGTATATCGCTCTTATGTTTCGGTTTCCCCACACAACCTTTCCATTTCAATTCCCTTGTTACTGTATTCGTCACTGCTACTGCCAAATAGGAGCGACGCTGCAGGCGTAAGTTAAGTGTGATAAGTTAAATCTTATGTGAGGTGTGCTAGTTTCTATGACGCACGAGGATAATAATTAATAGTTATATGTTTTTATAGGTTATGTGAGATTGATAATTTTATGAAAATGAATGATAATTATATTTATAAGAAAACTGAATAAATATTTTAATTAAAACAACATAATATGTTAATATATTAGTTTTGTAGGATGTTGTAGAAACCTGAATTTGCGAAAAGACATGAATACTAATAATATTCCGTTGAGATGCCGAGTAGTTAATTCGAGCAAAATAGATAACTACTTATTTTAAAGAGATCTCACATTGAATAAATAAAGGAAATATCTCTTAATCTCGTAGTAATACTATGTGATCAATAAAAAGTTCTGTCAAACATAATATTATACTTCCCAAGGAAATAATGTATGATTGACTTTTTCGTAAAAAATTTAAATGACCAAAAATATTTTTTATTTGCGATTTTGGCAACCAGATATATTATATTGAATTAAATATTATTACTATTATTAATACATTTATCACTACAATTTACTAGCTTGTACTTGTTGTACTATATACGTTAATTATTTAAGGATGAGGAAAGATGAATTTAGAACAAGTATACCCATATTAACGTGAAAGGAGAGTGAAAAACAATTTTTGAAAAAACCGACCCCAGTAAACCCAAACGGGAATCAAGCCTTGATCACCCTGTCATTGGCAGTTTAGTCTGATACGAGACTGACCACTAGACCATGTGGCCACCGATGCCGGTGTGGCATTAAATAATAAATTAAACACTATTATATTCAAACCTATATCTTCTTGTTACTGGTCACCATAATATACGAATATTTTCTATAAAAAAATTAGTTTAAGTATAAAAGTTTTCTATTTTGTAAACACACTCGCATGAACACGGCCAAAAAACGGTTTTTATGACGTCACCAGCAAGTCTCATTTCCTCTGGTTAGTCATCTTAATTTATAAAGAAAACGCAACTTCTTAAAAGCTCTCGTTTGTAAAACATTTTTTAAGTGTATCTTATACGCTGCTTCCACAAAAAGCAACATTAAAATTGGTATTCGCATAAGTTAGTGTTTCAAGAATCTAAAAATAATTAAAATAGAACATCATATATTACAAATTGTTTGTACTGAACGTTTTTACCGCCAATGGTTACAACCAACTAACATAATTATGGTCTCTCAGATCATATGGTTTGACGAATGGATAAATCAGAGTAGATTTGGTAGCTTTTTCTTGCTGCCAGTTTCAACCTCTCCTAAGCTGGATAGACTGTAGTATAAATCTTCTCAAACTGTATTTGCGTAATGGAGTGGACTAATGATGAAATGCAGACACATAAACGAGAGAATTTAGTAGTTGAACTCCCATTCCTCTCCATCCCAGTTTGTGAGTTGCTGAGGGTGATTACTAATCTGTCTGGGCCGATAGAAGCTAACATTCACTTGAAATTAGTTTATGTTATGTCACGTCCGCTAACATACAGTTTGTTGTGATAAGATTAAATTATGCATATGATCGAGATGGATGGAAATGTATTTAATTAGTTTTTAATAATACATTTAATGACGGTATTTGCTAACAGTTTCTTCTGAGGGTGATTACTAATCTGTCTGGGCCGATAGAAGCTAACGTTCACTTGAAATTAGTTTATGTTATGTCACGTACACTAACATACAGTTTGTTGTGATAAGATTAAATTATGCATATGATCAAGATGGATGGAAATGTATTTAATTAGTTTTTAATAATACATTTAATGACGATATTTGCTTACAGTTTCTTTAAGATTGGTGGAATATAACTTGCGATAAGACTAAAATGTTTTACTGGTTATTTGAAAAAAAAATGTATACCGAAATAAATACAATTTGTTTACGTTATTATATGCATTTATATTACCTTTCAACACATAGTGATTTCAATATTTCTTTAATATTTGACGTGGTAGTTGCGTCAAATTTAATATGAATACTGATTTCCATTTAAAATGTGTTTGTTTGTATGCTATTATCTTAGGAATATATTCAAAAACTCTTTAGACAATTATGCATTAAAGATAAAACTAAACGTACCTACTGAAACTATATTTTAATAATTTTCAAAAAAAAATCTTATTATATATCTATAAATGAAAACTACAAAAATCCTCACTTAAATCGCATTAAATTTCACCCCACCTTAAGAAACCGAATTAATTATAATTGGAAGAGTGAATTTGAAATAACTTTAAGAGTAATTTGTCTCTAAATTTAATGAGAAACATTTTGAGGAAGGCACGGGTAGAGTGGAGGGGATATGGGGGGGGGGGGCAATAAACTTCTCACATACATATACAACATTACTATTTTAAAATATTTTAACTTTATATCTCCTATATTTTTTCTACATGCAATTAATTAGAACCGCTCGTTAAATATAAATTTTATTCTTATTTTTATAGTAACAATATCTTTTTACTCTATTTTTTTTAAACTTAATATGGCTTTCTAAATTTAATTTTATATTTTTTACTTAGCGTAGAACAATTTTTAAACCACACATATTTACATTAACGATCCTTGGTAGAAACAAATCTTTTTATTATCCTCACATATGGAGAGTTTATATAAATATAAATCACATTTGCGTGGAGTAAGCGTGGGAAGTCCGATAAAATAAAAGACTTTCATAAAACCAAATCTGGTAACTTAGCCCTAACCTCCATGTCACCGACAATCCAGACCAGAGGGGTTTGGAGCCAAAGGTCACACGTTCAACAATACCAAATATAGGTAAAGTGTTTTATTTCTCATCTCGTCTTAGAACCCATTCGGGCCATATGTATTTAAATTACGATAAGGACGCAGTGAGGAAGAGGAGGTAAGTAGAATTAAGAGAAATCATAGCTCACCAGTGAAAAAAGAGAGAGGTAAAGTGACGTAGCTAGTGTGGGCAATTGGGGCACGTAAAATGGGCAATAAATTCATTAATATTGGCAAAAACTCACTTCACTTGCATGGTCCGTGGTATAAGGCATCACTCTCGTAATATATCAAACTGCCAAAGATGGGGTAATCATGGATCGATCATGGTCTATTGTAATGAGGGTGTTTTTTCTGGATGTTTTTTCCACACTCACTTAACACAAATACGGGTACACTTAATCTAAATTCATCCTTAATCATCCCTAAATCATTTGCGTCAATAGTGTATATTCCTATAGCCTGAAGCGGTAATATGACGTGGTTCTAAAAAATAAAGAATAAATAGTATAAATATAATTGAATTTTATTTAAATATAAAATTTTATTTTGTTTTACATCATTTTGTAACCGATATTATAACGAATAACCAGTTTGAGTACCAATACAAGAACTATTCCAAAATTTAAGGAAGAGTTTTAAAAAGAAGCCATATATGTATTTGCCCTTTGCATCCATAAAGCCCCATCAACCTTAACTACACCTTTAAGAAGGAGTGAAAATTTCAGAAAACGATAACTCTTTCTCTACACCCGTCCGTTATTTTATCCTTTACCTCTCTTTCTCCATTAAAACAGATTAGGCCTAAATGAAGTTGAAGGCAGTGATTCCTACAAATACGGGTAAAATTTATATTAAGAGGTACAAAATATACGAACTTAGAATATCCTAATATAATATATTTCATATTTTCAAATGAGTATAATATTTTTGTCAAAACATAATCTCCTATAATCATAATTATTATGCCGAAGTATATTAGCTTGAGGCACTAAGTAAATGTCAATAAGGTCAACCAATGGGGACAGAGAGCTTGACCTCCATAATTTTCTGACTCCATTCACCGATCCAGCTAATCATTCACCCGCCCCCTCCCTCAACATCCACCTTCAAGCGCCACACCGATTTGATCAAACAATGGGGTTCAATTAGGACATCCAGTTACTCGGAAAATTTGTTTGTCCATTAAAACTTGTTAAACGGGTAGTTGGGGAAGGAGGGAAAGTTTTTGGCCCAATGACTAGTAAGCGGGCTGGGGGGTATAGAAACCCAAACCCGCGAGAATCTTTCACCTTTTGGCAGTCACTTTCTGTAGTATTTTGCGGACCTTCGCTAATTGCCAGGATGAAGTTTTGGTAATTACAGAGAAGGTTGTTATTCGCAAAATTATTACACAGAAAGGCTAATATACGATCACATTAAAGGACAGTGAACATTTATATCTCTATAAAGGCATGTAACCAGGTCATAGTTTGAATTTTGACCAAGTTGTAGGCAAAACTAGCTTCGATTAAACCTTTAATATTTTTTTATATCGGCTAGTAAATCAACATTTAAATAGAGTTTATATTTGTATTGAAATAAATATTTTATTTAATAACAACCTGTTATATTTAGTATTCTATAAAACTGTATTAAGGGGTTGAATTTGTGTGTTAAGCAATTTGACGTGCATGACAAATAAATTAAAGTGTACTATGATACAAAACGAACTTAGTTGCAGAGTTTTAAAAGGTGTTGACAAATAATGAAAAAATCTTCAATACTGGTTTTATTTTATTAACTTAAGGCTGTTTAAAATAAATTAATGTTGAGTTATACGCTTAGTTGAAAAAATCCTTCGTATCTTAATAATTGTTACAATATTAAAAATCTAAAACAATTCATTTCATTTGTACTCCAAAATATATTATGTTTACTGAATCATAAAGAATCTTTAAAAACAAATTATTAACTTAACTTATTTTAATTTATTGGTTTATATTGACATATTTACTAAGATACATTTAAGTCAATTATATTTTAAAGATGTTTTGAGGTCTGCCTTATCTTTAGTTTTTGAGATTGATAAGTTAATTATCTGGTATTTATACTATATTTTTATATTTTATTTTTAAATATATATATATATATAATTTATTCTTTCTCATTCAATCCATATAATATATATTAGCTTTCCATTATACTTTAACCTTCGTTCTCTTTTTATAAATATATAAAATAGAGAAATATGAATACAAAATACACTTTACAAAATAAATGTTTATATTTTGTAGACACATGAACATGAAAGCAGCCTTTTAGAATTTCTTATTTACAAATAATTTTTGAAGATAATCACAGACACCACTACAACAAAAAGAAACATTCAGGCTGTTAAGTTCCTGTGTGAATATTGTAAAAATATTTTAAATATAAAAATTAAACAAAAAAATATATAATTTAAAAAACTCTATATGGGATTAGGAATAGGATCTCCGTACTACGGTTCGAGGACCATAAAAAATGTATTGACGATACACAATATGACCAAATAATATGAGAGTTTAAAAAATATACCTTACTTGATATTATAAAAAAGTATTCTATCAGAAAAATACCATCATAAATAATCAGTACACAGCTCGGCAGCTCCAAATACGAATTCTTTTGTCTATATATATAGTGTTTTAAATATACGAGTGTAGAATATTTTCTTGCTTTTTTGTATTTTTTTATTTATATGTTTTATACAAGGAATATGAACAAATATATTTTTATACACCTCATCTTATGATTATTTGGGGTATCAGTATTTTAATTAATTAATTAATGAGGTAGAGATAAGTAAGAAAGCTAGAATTTAGAGGAAATATAAGCATATTTGCTGTAAAAAAGTAGAAAAAGCTACTCTTAATACATACGGATGAAATTAGAATGAGATTTAAATAAATCGACATCAATTATGATTACCCACCTATGGGAGAGGAGAGAATGGATCAATAGAGTAGTTCAAAGATCACTAGCATTCATCTGGAGAGAGGATTGGGAAACAATACTATAAGTACCAGCCCTCAGTTACCCTTTTAGGGATTCTAGCTTTTGTAACTTCAAAAACCTCCTAGACTAGATTAAAGCAACCTCCACCTCAGAAGTGTTATAAGGATCTAATATTTTGCACCGAATATTTTTGTTTGTTTGGATTTTTCTATCTATATCTACCTACTTCCACCCACTGTCCTGTTCCTACCTTTTTATATCTCTCCTCTTTACTATCACCCTTTATCCTTCCACCCGAAAAGACTATTGAAACCCTTTCGTTCCCCGGGCAGCTTTACGACCCGAACCAACCTCCTCTGCCAAAAGCAATCTTTGGTGCTTCCAATTAAGACCACTAAACCTGATTAATCCTCCAGGCACCACGTGGGATCGATAAAACATGCCGAGCACTCCACAAAAGTAAAATAAGCGCATACACAAGGGTGTAAATACATTTTAAATGAGTTTAGAAATTTCATGAAGAGAAGTTTGGCGAATATGTAAGTTTTAAGAGTGTCAGGCATGTTTCTTAATCAATGGTTGAATGAGATTTAATAGAATATAATTTTGGAAAGGAGGNGGGGGGTTATAAATCTAATCAAAATAAATATATAGTTCAAAATCATAAATTGTAGGAGAATTTATTTATTTATGGATGTTTAGAAATTAAATCATTTGCATATACAGTATTATAATTTAATTTCTTGTCCTAGTTAACATTTTATTGATCAATTTTGGATGAGGAAAAATATAGAACAATATATACTCGAAACTTGCCTGGTTGATTTAGTATGGAGTCCGGAAATTCCCCCAGATATATTATTATACAACCTAATATTAATTTATACTTTTATATTCACACACACTAATATATATATATATTTAATATATACCCCTCACCATATACAATGTATTCACGAACTAATGAAGGTGAGGTAGGTGGGTGAAATTGGAACATTTAGTTATAAGGCGCCCATATGTGGAGGAGATCCCTTCTAGAGGAAAATGGCGACGGAAATATGAAGGAGCAGAATATGTAACAAACGACTGTTGGAAATGGAGTGTAGTATTGGGTGCAAGTGAACTGGCTGTCCCATTTAACTCATTACTGCTGCAGGGTAGCTAACACTGCGTGCTTGCATGTGTTCTTTGGTCCGTGCTTGCCGTTTATACGAGACTGTTGAGCATGCCACTAGGCTGTTTTGCGGGTGAACACCCGGGAGGAGTTTCCACTAAGATACGGCATGAAACTGACAGTATCAATGACACATCGGCTGTCGTTAAAGGTGTTCGTCGAAAAGTGGCGCGATGCTGCATAGCATGTGTGTCCAATGTTTGGCGACAGTTTTAACAGTTACTGTGAACTGTATAATTTTTAATAACTTTTTTAAAATTTAGAAAATAAATGCTCATATAACTATATTATGTGTTGAATCATTCCAGTTGCCTACCTGTCCCTACGCACTTCCCTCAACATTCTCGCTTAGAAGGGATACCATCCATTTCCACTCACCACTCACCCCTAAAGTATATACTGTATATGTATGTGTTGTATATATATATGCATATGTTTATAAATATGTATATATATGTATATAATTTATACATTGTAAGGGGCATATTTTATTTTATAATAAAACTGTTGTAATTTTTTTAGCGTTCATAATAGCCACTTTTTACTAATTAATAACTTTACATTGATTTGTATCAAGTTGAATAACAATTTAAGTCAACTATATTCTCTACGTCACATGGTTAGTATTGGAATCCTTTGACATGGTTTTCTGACTTTTGTACAAATATACATCTCAAGAACTTAATTTGACAAATCTCTGCCAATTTTATTATTACATCGAAAACCCAATGTTAAAAACGTCCATCTATTCATTGACTAAATTAATTTATGTATAGATTGTGGTTTCGCTAATAAAAATTTGAATAAGTTTATATAATCCTTGAATTGAATGATTTTTTTATAAAAAATAATTAATTTTGGTTAAGTAAAGTTAAAGAAATTAATTCAAAATGAATTGCAATATTATGATATTCTCAAATTGCGGCTTCATCTTTGAATACTTTTTTAAAATTTTAAATATTTGAGAAAATCCTTGATCTACGAATAATTTAAGCTGTAAGCTTACATTTTTATTATTCATGAAAATCTTATGATTCAAACTCTAGCAATCATTATCTAAAGTAATATCTCCACCTTATATATATGTTACATCCCTAAAATCAAATTGGATATTTCATTACCCTAATTAGATTTTGTCCGTTATGTGAAATGAACATGTTAAAAAACGTTTTAGTCTAAAACTTTAATTAATATAGAATAGGAGACTAGATTTAGGGAGCTAGTTACTTTGTTTAAATATTATAGTTCAATAATTAATATAACATCTGAAAATGAATTTTACCTAAACTTTCAGAATATCATGGAATCGTTTCCCAGTAAGTGAAATAGTCAAGAGAAAATGAAATAGACCAAAATTGGTCCAATTTATTAAATGGGAGGCTTCACTAATACAGTGTTACATATTATATACAGCTAGGGTAGGAGTTATATAAGTAGAATTTAGAAAGTATACTCATGTTCTGACGTGGAGAGGGAGAGAGGGGGGGAATAAACAAGATATTCTCTCATTACATCTAAGTACCCGTTTGAATTATACACATACATTGACTACGCTTATAGGATAGGGAAGAGGAATGTGGAATTTTATAGGATATATAGGCTACCTGAGCTTCCTTGTAAGAAGAGTGAATAAGCATTTAGAATAAAATAAATACTCAAATCAAAGTAAACTTGCCTGGGATTAAAATTCCAATCCCCCCATTACCGGCAATTCAGTCTATCACAAAAATGACGCGTTTGACCATGCTATCACCGATGTTGTTTCATTTAGTAATAGCCCGTCTACAACCAACATACCCGCGTGTCAGATTCACAACTACACAATCTCAAACGCACTTATAATTACGCTTCTCTTAAATACAACATAAACTATTTACAGTTAAAAGTCGTAAGACGTGATTTCAACCAATATGAACAAACAGCAAACATGACTATAAAAGTCAAATTCATATTACAATTTTCAAATAAGTAATACATATTTTAAAGATATTAAAATGGTTAAACATATATGATTTTGATTGAAAATCCTGTATTTTGTAATTTACATTTCCAAGAGCTGTTGTCATAGACCAAATAACTTCATAATATTTGATTTTAGTAGTCCAATATTTTTTTTATTTGCTGAACGCAATCCAACGCAACTACATAAACGCAAGAGATGGACAATGTAAATCTCCTCCCGAAAAATGGGTCCGAAAGTTACGACACACGATTGTGTTTGCGTAAGCTATTGTAGACCGAATAAATTCAGTTATTTCGTATTTGCGAGTCCGACAAACGGGTGCGTTTGGTTGTAGACGAGCAATCAAAGACACACCTCATAACGCTTGGATGAATTTAGAATCCTCCCTCACCTTTGGTCTATTGACAAACCACGTCAGTAAATACTGACGTCCTTATTCGTGAGTTAACCAATGGGGTCTATTTTTAATTATAATTCCAGTGTGGGTACCTTTTAATTAGAATATCTGATTACCAAACCCTTCCTTCACCTCTGACAAGACATCTTGTGAATGTGAAGAATGCCAGGTCTCCACCGTGGTTCGGATTCCACGTTAAACTGTAGGTCCTCCATTTCATCTCACAATCACCCTACCATTACACATTAGCGTAGGTGCGTACAACCCGAACGGGTAGTAAGACGCGGTGCTAATAATAATAATAATAATTAGAATATCATAGCATCAGTACCTGATTTAATATTAAATTTAATTATGTGATAATTTCTAGTCTTAGAGAGTGATATTACATTATAATTAACTATATACTTATACAAGTTATATATTTAAATTTAAAAATAAATACAGTATTAAACTGATTAATTCGACAAAATAGTGCAATAGATTAATATTTTACTATAGATAGAACAGAAAACCTGGTGCGATGTATCTATACAAATAAATAAAATAAAACTTAATGCGTTTTATTGAGATGGTAAAAAAAAAAGTAAATATACATTAAATACATAGTTATTAATGTGTCTTATCATTTCACAAAGCCATAGTACGACAAATGATGTTACAAAGTTAAAGGGTTGTGTGAAAAGAAACAACTCAAAGACCCAGGTCAGGGTTTTGAATATATCTATCTTTAATTCGAGTCAAGGGCCGATGTTTACACCTAGCTCTGCTAACTTTACTTTTTTTTGACATCTGAAACTTTATTAAAATAAATCTCTCCTCAACTGTCTTTCAAATATTTTACGTACCTTTAGCAATTTAAGTAAGCTTATATAAATTTATAAATCGTTATATCATATTCATCGGGTAGATGAATATAAAACTAGTTTCAAATATGTTTTGGATTATAAAAACAGATAAAAGTTACATTTAACTTACTATAATAGTATATTTTTAATATTTAAATACTACAGTCTCCTTCAAATAAGTTATACAAGTTTACTAGACAAATTAAAAGTTAGGGAATATGAAATATTAATAAATAGTTCACATCAACTCGTTTATAAAATAATTTGAAGAATAAATAAAAAAGTAATGTTTAAATTTATAACTTCTTACATATAAACCCAATTGAAAGTTTTGCTAGAAAAGAAAAGTCCTAGAAACTATATTTTAGCGTCAGCTAAGTTAACTAATAAATTGTTCATTACCATCAATTAGGAAAGATTGATTGACTTTTAATAACGGTTGAAGAATCCATAAAATAATTTGAATAGTTTAATATTACAAAGATAAATTGGATCTCAAGGAATTAAAGTAGTTGTAGATTCTTAAAATGAGTTATGAATCCTCACAAAAAAAATATATATATTTTTTTTTACCACATTGACCTACTTATTATCCAACCAAGTACTCACAATAAATGGGTTAGGGTGAGTTAGCTATAATTTAGATAATATGTATCCGCATTTACGCGGAGGAATATTTTTAAAGCATTCAGGAAAAACTGGCTTTTATACAGACGGCAGGGTTACAAACTCTGAACTCAACGTTAGGGGCTATCCTTAAATTACGTAAAGGTTTTTGGGGTAGTGTAAGTGCAGTATTTTCTTACGTTTTATTAAGTTGGAAGGGAAAGGTGGGGTCTGAACTTACCTTACATAAGGTTTTTTTTATCAATGTTTGAGTTGAGACAATCATTTTTTGTCACAAAACAAACATATTAATTTTTTTTAAATCACTAATAGGCCTAAGTTTACATACTGAAAATAAGTAATCTAAAATTTCATATCATTCACTTTAATACTAATCATCATGTATAAAAAATAACTAAACGATTTAAATAATCTATTTTACCAAATCGTAAAGAATTACGATCCCTTACGTGAGGTGGTAAAGGGGGAGTCGAAATATATTTTAAAAAGCCTTACGTAATTTAAGGGAATCTCCCTATCGGTCAACCAAACAAATAGAATTCGGCAATTACTTGGCATGTACACCAATGTGAAATACACTAGTATATAATATTAGAAAGGGCTTCATTTCCATCAAATAATATAAAGAGACTAATTAATCTATATTAGAAAATTACAGTTTATCTACTCGACCCATTTCTGGAAATACAGGATATATGCACGTCTATGAATAGCAAACATTTAAACCTATACTAGTAGCTAAATGTCCTAAAAATATATTTTAGCATTGAATTTGGTCATCGTTTATAGGCATTCTGAGATCGACTCCTGGCTGGGTAGTTTTTCCATATTCTCTTCATGTTTATACTTCAACACAGCGATATCCTAACCAATCGGGTTGAATACCTATGTAATAATTAACTACGCTAATGATTTTAGGAATTAGGAAGGTTATATTTAGAGTAAGTATAACCACTTTTGCGAGGATGAGAGTGGAAAACTATTTTGGAATAAACCAACCTCAGTACACCCTACCGAGATTTGAACCTAGATCTTTCCAGTACCGGCAGTCTAGTCTAAGTTAACTTCTGAATTTTTAAATTTAATACATACTTTTAATTCGTAAGATTACTTCTAAGGAAAAGAAAGGTGAATTAGAGTAAATCCCGCCTCGGTGGCGTAGTTGGCTAACGCACTAGTCGTGTTGAGCTCGACCGCCAAAAACGGGGAGATCGGTCGGGTGAACTGGGGGTGTTTTTTCCTAAATGGTTTCCCACTCTCCCTCCACGCAAATTCGGGTTCACTTTCTCTAATTCAACTTTCCCAATTCCCAATCAATTAGCGTAATTAGTACTTAAAGCGTAGAACCCGAACGGGTAGTAAGACGCTGTGCTAAATAATAATAATAATTAGAGTAAATGCACTAACACTAAGGCTGTAGAGAGGTTAGAAAAACAAGAGGGATGTTTCACATGTGGAAAAACACTTTCTTCTGGCACATATTCACCCAGTCGAGATTATAATTGAGGCATTCTATTCACCGGAAAATATAGTTTAAACTCTTTAGACCACCAGGTTATATACCCTTCACATCCCTATCCCTTATATAAGGTCATTTTTTGCCTTATTGTTAAACTTACCATCCTCTAAAAACTATATATTTGTTGTAATATGACCTTTAATAACCTAGAAAAGTCCACGTTGGTAGACACGTAGACAAGGCTATCAGGTTCATCTGGTCAGATCTTCATTCAAGATCAGGCCCAAACTTTAACCCCATACAATTATACCAAATGGTTTTTAATCTTAAATATTTTTTATTATCTACCACCACTAAAATGCGGGTACATTTCGTATTAAATTTACCTTTCTCATCCCTAACAGACTTAAGTAGTTTTAGTCCGAAAGGGTGGCGAGAAGTAAAACTAATATAATGTTGTGTCTTTCATCCAAAACTTACTATTATAATTATTCCTTGAAACGCTAAATCTACTAATGCCCTTAAATAATGTAAAGTGATCACTACTCAAGAACAAAGTAGTGCATGTCACATAAGAGAATAAGAAATAACACTCGAGTATCACTTCCTTTACTTTGAACAAGGATCGACGACATTTCTAGGAGTAAACAAGCTCTCTCCCCTGGGCTGAGGGTTGGAAAGGGCGTGCGTGCGTGTGTTCTGTTTCCTCGGCTTCTGGGTGTAAGCTCACGTGTACTCGAGAGGCGAGGAAGGTGGCACAGGAAACTTGCCAACGACTTGAGGAGAAGTAGTAGAAGAAGATGAAGAAGATGATTCGAGTTTCGGCGCAGGTAGTATGAATGTTTAATTCACACTTCTCTCCCGACACCATCGCGCACCCTGAGTCAAGTCTTTCACCCCCTACTCTCTCTATCCTCAATCCACCCCCTTGCACTATCCATCCCCTTACTTCCCATTGCCGTCTTTTCTTGCAGTCTCCCAAAGGATCTTCCTACATAAAATAAGAGGACGTTTTTTGGTGTCTTCTTGGAGAATAGCGTTACAACTCATATTAATCAAATTTTCGTTATTTCGGGTGTGTAACCCTCTTATCATTATTATTATTATTATTATTATTATTATTATTATTATTATTATTAGCACCGCGTCTAACTACCCATTCGGGCTATACTCACGATAATTGATAATGGTAGGGTGATTGTTAGATGAAATAGAGGACCTACAGTTTAACGTGGGATCCGAACCACGGTGGAGGCCTGTCACTCCACACATTCACAAGTTGTGATTAATAAATGTATTGTCAGAGGTGAAGGAAGGGTTTGGCAATCAGATAAATTTGTGCTGAAACCGAGGATTGGAACCCGGATTCCCAACACAGAAGTCTGACACCCTACCCCTAGACCACCAGGTCTCCCTGAGGAACCCTATCCTTGTATCGGAGTTATATTAAGAGAAAAGTCAAAGGATAGTAGCTGTAATACTACCCACATCGATGAACATGTGGGTTGGACCTAAAATTAATTTGGTGTGGTTTGCTATCCATGTGAAAGTCAGGGCTATATTCCCGGTTAAGTGAATGGAGGTTTGATTTATTAAATTGTATTCAACTGTCCTATACATTCTACCGTTTTCATCCCTACATATTAATTAAATCAAACGCATAATGCTCAGATGGGTATATGATCAGGTTTCGAAAAAACCTATGGTTCTTTAGTTTCGCAAGACATCAGGTGTAAAATAAATATTAAGTGGTATAAGTGGTCCTGCCGTTATGAAAGCGGCACACGTAAGGTAAGTAATTAACACTTAATTCAAGCGCACATTCACTTACCTAGATTTCCTACTTCACTGCTGTAGGATACTAGTTTTACGGAATATAAGAATGCATGTGGGCATTCCCTTTCCCCAATCCTTTTCCGGGGACGGTTGGAAAGACCACCGCCAGGCATCGCGGGGATAGGAAAAGCAGAGTTGCGTCGTTGCCTGGCGATAGGTCGTTCACTTGTATATTTTAAACGACCACTAGAGGAACAAAGTACGCTCGGTCAACGCTGGGCTTTACACAAGAACAAATTCCAAAACGCTCCCCTATGTATTTAATCTTGTTTAAGTTTAATTATAATTTCATATCTTGTACTAGGTGAATAGCAAAACAACTTGAATAATAATATTTGAGACAAACTAGTTCATAGGTTTGTTTTAAGCTGCCATAAAAAAATCCACCTTGTATGATGATTTTGCGCTTGCAGTGGTTCAACCAGAATAGATTAACCAAGATCAATCTGTTTCATAAGGGTATACTTGGCCAAAGTGAGATAACTTAAATATTCTAGGTAAGTAAACTATTTAAACACATAAATTAAATTGAATTATGTATTCATGAGGACTTTTCCTTAAAGCAGAATCTCTGGGGGAACGCATACACACCCATATCCTTCTACTAAACCACCCTGGTCAGGCAGACCCATTGTTCTACAGATAAACATGAAAACTGCATTATATTTAAAACATCGAACTAGCTATATGTATTTGTGAAACTTATATAAAACAAAAATTCATTTTCTTTTTCTAATATTGGTTACGTGTGGCCATACCTTTAAACTAGCTCTAAAAGTGCGTATTCACTTGAGCATTCATTCGTGCACGTTCGGTTAATTATGTTCGTTTGGAGTAAAATGCTCAAGTGAATACCTGTTCGAGAACATGGGACCGAGCGAGCCGAACGATATCGAACAAATGTCGGTTTATTGGGAACGATCAAATAAAGTTATTTGTTTGCCTGTGCTCATTGTATACGTGTTTTCTCTCCTGTTCGGACCCTTCGGAGTGTTTGCTGCGATGGAATGTGCCTGAGGATGTTTGAGGTTAATAGATATCTATTAAGAAAATCTGGTGCTGTGGAACATCAACATGGACTTTTATTATGATAATATTAAAAAACACGATGCGTATGATACAATATTTAAGTGCTTCAATCAACTATAACACCATTACGTTGTTTTGAAATCTTAAACAGGTACTGCAAGATCACAAATTAGTCCCCAGTTAATAAAAAACCTTAACTTTAGTGCAAACGATCTCTTGCTGGTATTGCTTTACGGAACATTGTGTCTTTCTTCGCAATTTTATGGCCGACAAGGTTAACCAAAATCTCAAAGTCCTGAGATGAAGTTCGAGTGATGTTTTAAAATTGTTCTTCATCCAATCCCCTTAAAAGTTTTGTATTTTTCCGCCTACAAAACAGCGCTTTATATACATTTTCCTGTTTCTCTTTTTATTCTTTTTTAGTAAATGCACACAGCACAAAGTAAATAACCTGCTGCCACTATCAAATCCATTTTGAGACTGAGCTCCAGTGCTTGTCCTGTTCGTGGCAAGATTGGCGGGAACAAGTCGAGCACCAGCAAATGTTTGAAATGCTCGCAGTATTGGACGTATCAGTTGTCCATTTTTTCAAGATCGTTCCGGGTGTTCAGCTTGTTTTGTTCGTTCAAAGTAAAATGATCAAGTGAATACGCACCTAAACACACTTGAATGTATTTTTTCAGGTTCTTATTAAAATGTATTAAAACATTTGTTTAAAATCAACATCCTGAAAATAGTGCCGTTTGGATTTAATATTTTTTTAAATAATCGTTTTTGGCTAATATGCCCTTGTAATCACGCATATTAACGCATACGATTGGAAAATATATTGGATTCCTATTGGAGGGGAGATCAAGTTTCAAATCTATGCCCGACTCACATGTGGCTTATCACATATTTTACTTTCTTGAGACTCCTAGGGTAGAACAAATATTGTAACAATAAAAAAAATTGAATTCTAAACTTTAAATAGCCTTGACATTTCATGACCCATTTGACCCGAAAATTTATTTTTGCGATGCCATTTTTCTGTCTGTCTGTCTACAGATTGGGCTAAAGCTTGGAATATAGTGTTTAATTAAGGTTTTTACATGGAATTATAAAGCCTTAAAATAAGGATAGTTCACTGAAGGGACAACCATTTTGAGTACAAGTCGTATTTAGGCAATTTTTTAAATTAAAAATATAATATCAGATCTAATTTTTCCATGAAAATACTGATAACAGCCAATGAAGAAACCTTGACGGATTGGAAACCCCACCACCCCAGTTCAGCACATCACTTGTTGCCAAGTGGAACAGACCATACGAGTTGAGGGTTTTCTTCCTCCGTCTTTTGATGTTCTTCGATTACTCTCATTCCCAGTTGGTTGCTAAGCTGCCTCAGGTCCCTCAGCAACTTCCACTACTGGCATCCTAAGGGAACCTTCCTTCTCCACAACTAGTTGAGATACTAAATAGCATATCATAATGAAGTTTAAGTATTACTAAACACCAAAAAACTTTTATAATCTGAAATATATTTTTTATTTATTTTTATTTCATTCATGATCTTTGATGGAATGCGATAATCTTTGTTTCCATCATGTTTCTGCAAAAAAAATTATTTCGTTTCACAAATCTTAAGAACTAAATTTTAGATAGCTAAAGGAAAAATAATTTCTGTGTGGTGCAACGTTTAAATTTTTCTATCATTTTCCATCTAAGATAATGTGGATGAACATGTGCAAATCTATATATTATTTTCCTTTAGCTCTACCAGTTAGGGTGGTATTGAACGTACACCAGAATCTTTGCATTTTTTAATTAAAGGTTTTTGGCCAAAATAAATAAAATAGTATCAAAGTTGTTATGTTCACTATGATTTTATATGCATAGTCATGTAAACAATAAACATTTATTAAATATCTGTCATAAGAATATTGGAATATGATTAGGAATATTTTTAATTGAAAATATTTTTTATTAAGTTCTGGTTAACCATAACAAATAATCAAGAAATGTTTATATTAATATATGAAAAACATAAAAGTAAATATATCTACTTAAGTGTTATTTGAATTATTTTGTATAAAATTATTTAAATAAAAACTATAAATGTAATGGTTCAAGCTTGCGTTTTCTTCCATCCATTCCTTAAGAGGAAATATTAATAGTGTTTAAATGTATTAAATCCAAATCGTAGAAAGTAACAATATTGCCTTTTTTCATAAATTTGTATTAAACGTATTGAGCTGTTGGTTTGTTTACCAAACTGATCTCCATGACGACAAAACGTGGTCCACCTAGTCTTATTATCGTGGGCAATATAAAGTTCGGTAAAGGTCATTGAAATATATTTTTTATTTATTTTTATTTCATTCATGATCTTTGATGGAATGCGATAATCTTTGTTTCCATCATGTTTCTGCAGAAAAAATTATTTCGTTTCACAAATCTTAAGAACTAAATTTTAGATAGCTAAAGGAAAAATAATTTCTGTGTTGTGCACCGTTTAAATTTTTCTATCATTTTCCATCTAAGATAATGTGGATGAACATGTGCAAATCTATATATTATTTTCCTGTAGCTCTACCAGTTAGGGTGGTATTGAACGTACACCAGCACCTTTGCATTTTTTAAGTAAAGGTGTTTGGCCAAAATAAATAAAATATTATTAAAGTTGTTATATTCACTATGATGTTATATGCATAGTCATGAAAACAATAAACATTTATTGAATATCTGTCATAAGAATATTGGAATATAATTAGGAATATTTTTAATTGAAAATAATTTTTTTTATTAAGTTCTGGTTAAACATAACAAATAATCAAAAAATGTTTATATTAATATATGAAGAACATAAAAGTAAATATATCTACTTAGGTGTTATTTGAATTATTTTGTAAAAAATTATTTAAATAAAAACTATAAATGTAATGGTTCAAGCCTGCGTTCTCTTCCATCCATTCCTTAAGAGGAAATATTAATAGTGTTTAAATGTATTAAATCCAAATTGTAGAAGGTAGCAATATTGCCTTTTTCCATAAATTTGTATCAAACGTATTGAGCTGTTGGTTTGTTTACCAAACTGATCTCCATGACGACAAAACGTGGTCCACCTAGTCTTATTATCGTGAGCAATATAAAGTTCGGTAAAGGTCATAAACACCCAGCCCACATACCGCCCAACCCCTAATTCACTTGGTTGCTAATCGATTTCCATAGTTATATATACAACGTAAAGGGGGTTAGAATGGAGGGAGGTTCATACACTGCTATGTTACAGTACACCTTTTCCCCACCCCCCTCCAAACACCTACCACTCTATCGAGCCATACTCCTCCAACCTTCAACAATTTCTCCTCCAAATTCCAGCCTTGCATGTGCTGCAGTCTGAATTTGACACTTCGATCACCCAACACACTCTCTCTGCCACTCCCACACTTCACTTTTGCACCATGAAAACAAGATTTTAAAAAAAATCACGTCACCTAAAGTCATTGTCCTATAGGGTTGCAAAGTAAAGGTTACATTCAACGCTGACGGTGTGAAAAGCTTCATTGAATATTCAATCGCAAAGAATGATTTTAAAATGAAAAGACCCAAACAAAAATTAGAACAAACTGGTTACGACGTTTAAATGGTGGGTATTATAGAAAAAGGTTTTTCTGAGTCTAGATAAAAACAAAACAAAAAAACTTGTATTTCGTGCAGATTGCGCTGTGTACTTTACATGGAAAACCTAAAAGGTTTGACACAATATACATAAGACAAGTACAAACTTACTCCATCTAAACATACTTTAAAAAAATAGTCCTTTAACTTAACCAATAATTTAATTATAGTTTGTGAGTATATACCGAACGGGTAATAAAATGCAGTGCTAATAATAATAATAATAATAATAATAAATAAGCATGTCGAGTAAAATAACCAGAATAATCTAGAACACGGAAAGGTTAAATTCTTGATAGTAACCTCTAAGGGGAATTTAAAGTATTTATTTTGTATCTTAGCTAATGTAATACGGAAAATTAATAGTTTATCAATCACTGTGTCTCCGAGTTTGTTATTCCACAATAACTGTATGCTCCTCTTTAATTAAAGCATGTACATACAATTTGTATCCAATAACTGCTATTTTTTATTTACACATTAACCAGACCATGATATCAACTATTATAGAAAATTATTAATTAAACTTCCCGTTTAAAATTCGAATATATGGTATTTAGATACATTTATAGAGATATACAGTACATACTTGCACTAGGAGAGAGAAAATTAAAAGTTAATAACTAAAATTACATTAAATTTTTTGAACAGGATCCTCAAATATGTTATTTAAAAAAAATGCTACGTAGTTTATCCAAAATGGTCACGATTATAGTATTTCTATACACTATCATTGCTCTTCATATATGTATGCAAGGTAGTTCCAATTATTTTTTAAAAAAACGTTTCAAACAATTTATTTAAATTCTTACAAAGCTTCCTAAATAAACAATATATCAGTTTATCAAAAACCCACACAAATATAATCACTCATACTACTTTGTCAGCAAAAAAATATATATGAAAACTTACCAATATCTTGTGAAATCTATCAATAAATAAGACCTAAAAATATTCACAGCTTATTAAATATTTATAAAGTATAATTAGTTAGTCTTATGAAAATAAAAGGGGGTCTAAAACACACTTATTGTTGAATAGCATGCAACTCATACAATCCCCAAAATATTTGGTATTTGTATGTTAAGAACATCATTACTGAGCTTACCTGGTTGTCATAACAACTGACACATTATAACTTACACTGATAGTTGGACAGCAACCATTCTTAGGGGAAACACATAAATTAAACATAAACACTTCGATATTAATAGGGTAAGTGTATGAGGATGGACACGGAATAATTTTTTTTTTAAGATTCAGATAAAAATAAATAAGATACAATTCTATTACATATTACTCCTTACCAAATCTAATACATTATCAACATTATTAAAAAACAATGAAAGTTAATAAAAGTGAAATAATTTAAAATTAATAATAGGCTTGTTAGTATTATTATGTTCTAGTAAAATAGTTATAATGATGGTAGTTCAGATTTTTATAATATTTCAAACTAAGATACCTTCTTGGGTGGCTTTAAATGGGATTAGATACATCTTAAACATAAAATTATATAAACATCTCACTCATTTATTAGCTCTTATGTTGAATATATTTTGTAGAAAATTAATAAAAAATGAAAATCTTTATAATACAGTTAATATGTAAGAGCTTTACTCACAAACCATAAACATTCCCAATCTTTGTTTGGTATCCAAGGCTAACTAATGAAAAATTAATTTTCGAATGTAATACATGTTTTATAATATTTAATCTTGTAGTAAAAATCATAACTGTGGATTTATGACATCTTTAAAATGACGCAAACTAAACAACCTTGATTAAAATTCGATTTGGGCTAGCTCACTTCCACCAGTTACAGTTCAAAACTTTTACATACTGGTGTTTAAGAGGCGGGCTCTTACCAAAATATAACAACACCCGAAACTGTTAATTAAAAGGGATGATATTAATATTGAGAGGTGATAAATAATAATGGAAAGGCTAAAATAGTCTGAAATTATAATATAATCCATATAAGATATAACTTACTTTTTAAAACTAATAAATCACGAAATTCAACACTCGCGGCCTTTAAATGAAATAGCATTTCCTTTTTATTGGTCTACTTATCTCATATTCTAGATATTTTTCTTGCTACCAGGTGTACCAGCTTAAACATAACAAAGTCAATGGCCTCCGTACAAGAAACACTGTTTGTAAATAATATTGTTAATATCGAAGAAAATTAAAATAATTATATGATCTCATACTGGTGAGTGTCCAATATTTTTACTAAGATACTTTTTTGTCATCTTATATTCGTAGAACGTTCACCTGTCGTATTTGTTTATATAAATTAAACGTTATAAGAAAAGGGGAAATATGGTATTCTTGGATAAATTTCCAAGCTTCATGTGCTTGAATTTGAATAATATATACATTTAATATGTGTGAGAAAGTTATTTGATTATACAGGGGAAAAATCTTTTATATCATAATATAATGATAGCTAAAATACCGTTTAATGTAGTTTTTTTTAAATAAATAACTCTTCGTTGCATATCATAAACTAACGATGAAATCACTTATCATATGGATTCGATTTTTTTAATGCCTTCAAATATATGAGGTCAGGTTCAATTTATTTGTAACATTATTGATTTACCCTCAGCTTTGAAATATCCATAAAATAGTAATTGAATACATTGAGTAATTATAAAGCTTAAAGTTCTATAAAGATTAGCTTCATAGATATATCGATGAGAGCTCTTAATTCTGCTGAAAGTTCAAATATCAAAATTTTTATCTAGCGTCACGTCTTATTACCCTTTCGGTTTATACGCCCTTATCAAGTTACTACATACCAAATAGATAAGGAAATAATCACATGAGACTTGTAAATAAAGGAGTAGAGATTGTTATATTTTATTTTGTAGGGTAAATAGGTAAGTAATATATAATATCAACTTTTTTTCGTTTTGCTTTAGGTAGTTTTTTCCGGTAAATAATTTTACTGAAGAATGCCCTATTAACTTTCCTGAATGGGGTATTGTGGTAAACAGTGTTATGTGTAAGGAATTCTTGCTTTAAAAGTTTCACTTACCAAGATTTTATTTTACTAGCCATTTTATACACGAATAGTACTATATTTAAGAAAGATAACATAAATACACTATTTTTGAGGTTAATGATCTATGTGTATGTATATAATGAACAAATTTGATTTGATGATGGACATTTTCCTCTATTTAAGTGGGGAGATAAAACCATTTCTATATTTTAAGAAATTAAAATAAGAAAATATTATTTTCAACAAAATTTGTTGTTGTTTACATAAGAATGACTATAAGACATGCTTTTGGATTTTAAAATAAATGGTATATTCTCTCTTATAAATATAAATAACACATTAATCGAACATTTTAGATGAAATAGTTTTAAAATAATATGTGGTGAACTTTTGGGGGGGTTTCCTGTGCAAGCTAATTCATGGGGAATGGGTTTAGTAAATTATTATCTCCATTCAGAATCAAAATTGTCCTCCATGGCCAGTGAAAATGCAGTTACGCTTCCTCTAAATTCAACGTCCTAAATCACTACCACATTACCATAAGTACGTAAGCGTACAACCCAGACGGGTAGTAAGAAGTGATGCTTAAAATATATAATTAATAAGGAGCAATTTTTTTACTAGGCCAGACTACCCTGGCTACAACCTCCTTGTCAAAAATGAACTCCCTTTTCCCCCACGTTTTAATACATTATTTATAATCCTAATGGGATAAGGATGTGAAAGGTATCTTATATGAGGAAATATACCCGCAATTACGTAGAGCGTTAGTGGAAAACTATTTACGGAAAACCATCCTTAGTTCGGATCAACATTTGACCTTCAATCCCCCTATCTTCGTTAATTTGGTGCAAAGCAGGAGTAAAGTCTTATACCGTACAACCACCTACGAAGAAAATTATTAATTTAATCTATTCGTTTAGCTACTGGTTCAGATTGAACGCATATATGATAATTATTTTAATGGTGCATGGATGAGTAAGAAAATATATTTAGATTTAATATACCCGCATTTGTTTGGAAAGAGAAAGGGAAAATCATTTAGGAAAAACAATCATCAGTATACTCGATAAAGATTCGAAAGCCAATGTTCCAATCATCAGTACGCCTGATAGTTTAACATGAGAGTGACGCCTTAGATATTTCGTTTACTGAAATAAGTTACAAAATAACTGAATTCTAAATTACACAAAACATAGGTTTTGATTACATTGTAGTACTTGACAAATAACAAAGGGTAAAATTTATAATTTACTATTTTATTATTATTATTATTTTGCAGCGATGAAAGGTAATGGTAAAATTTGAATCTATCATGGTTTTGATTGCGAGAAACT
The DNA here is from genome assembly GCA_902141385.1 of Timema californicum. Taxonomy (NCBI): domain Eukaryota; kingdom Metazoa; phylum Arthropoda; class Insecta; order Phasmatodea; family Timematidae; genus Timema; species Timema californicum. The sequence continues at coordinate 19,587 of CABFOW010001370.1, read as the reverse complement.
TTTATTGTAGAGCATCATACAACTGTTGCTATCTTCCATATATAACAAATACAGACTTTCACACCTGCTAAAATGTCAACACTTTTTTTTGTATATCGCATCTATCTCTGTCAAGCCCACAGTAGAAAGCATACCCCCTGTTGGGACATTAGAGAACGAGTACACTGTCTTATTATATATGAATATATATCACTTTTCACCTCCGTTCCTCTGTTTTGTTCTTCTCTACTGTAGGAAAGAACCAAAGTCTTAGAACATTTGTTTATTCCGTCTGCTACATCACTTTTCACGTTGTTGTTGTTATAACTCACCAGAAACTTAAGGCACTTTTTTTAAATCTTACTTTTATTAATATTACTATATTGTAATCGTTTATTTGCAGACGAATCTTTTTCGATGTCTTCTGAAAGAATAAAACAAATTAAAATAATATTTTTTTTAATTACAATATTTCTTTCAAATTAAAACTAGAAAACTCTAATGACAAGATGTAGTAGATTATAAACTAGCAGTGAGAGGGTAAAAAAGTTTTTTAGAACTTAATTTAATACCCACGTTCTTTTGTATTTTTATGTCAAAATAAATTCCTGCCGAAAGAATTTAAGTTCGATCATACTCAGAAAATCAAGAAAAGTACGTTGTCATTTGCAATCCCATTTCTATAGACACTACAGTGAAATAATAATACCCTCACTGATTGACAAGCAGATTACAATTAGTTAACATCTGATTTTCTTGTTGATAATGGAGGCTTGGGAACTTAGGGGTGAATCCTGACCAGTTAAACTAAGGATTTATTTTTACTAAATGGTTTACCACCTTTCCCACGCAAATGTGGATATATTTTTTCTTAATTATACCTTCCTTGCCCTTACCCAATTAAGAAAAATTAAAGTACTTATAATCCAGAAGTATAGTAAGACTTGTTAAAGAGAATTATGTCAAAATGTTGCTAGCAGTACCCTGTAATGGAGAATTAATATAGTATGGAAGTGGCATATAATTTGCAGAATGATATTTAAACATTCTAGCTAAAAACAATTCACGTTGATTCGTCTTATTAAACCTGGTACAAAATTTTCACAGAGAATTTTCAGGTTTACTTTCTTTGTTTTATCACCTTGGAAATCGCTATTTGCTGAATGGCTGTAGATCTCTAAATAAAATATGTCTCTTTGGCTTAAAAATAATAACTCAATCTTTATTTGGTGGTCCTAACATATCACAATTTTCTCTTTGGATGCTTGTCATTCCACATCTTAATTGAGATGCCTAAACTGGGGAAACATTTTTTTATTTGAATATTGTTATCGTTAATTCGCATTTAAATTAATAATATTAAGCATAATTCGAAATAAAAAGGACAAGTTAAATTAGTGAGAGAATTTTCTACGTTCTGTTTCACGCATGTTAAAATAATCTTTAAATAGGTTTTGGTATGAATTATAAGCTAAAAAACGATAAAATGGTATTGAATAATGTTTAAAAATAACCATTTTATTTATTTAAGAACCTGTGAATATTGATGTTAATTTTTTTCTTCAAATAATGGATATTTATGTTTATTTTAGCGAATAAGTTACACAATACAAATACATAAGTTAAGCTAATTTTTCATTTTACCGCTTAATTTTGAGGATATATTTAAGGGTGATGTTTGTGTACCTCATCCATCTTTCCACATTCTTACAAATACAGTAATCTCAGTTATGTTTCCATGTTTATATTTAATTTTGAGGGAATTATATCTCAAAACACCATAATGTTTTGTGTATCACATCTATATTTTCACATTCTCTATCTCTATCTGACACTCTTTCTCACGCTCTCACCCACACTCTCCCATTTTCTCCCCTCACATACACACACACACACTTTATAACACACTATATTCCATATGATCTTCTCTCATTCTTTCTCTCACAATTTATCCCTCTCCCCCACACACTATCTAAACTCACATACAATCTCTATCACACAATTTCTATCACATTATTTTTATCATATTCTCTCTCTTAAGCTCTCTCAAAGGCTCTCTACCTCTCAAATGTTAATTCTATATAACTCAAATGCTCTCTCTCAAACTCTCTCTCAATCACTCTCACTTTCTCTATTCCTCAATCTCGCTCACTCTCTTTCTCTCTCTCTTTCAAACTCATTCTTACTCTCTTTCTCAAACGCCCTTTATCTTAAATTCTCTCTCTAACTTTATCTCCAACACACTCTATTAAACTCTGTCTCTAGCTCTCACTCACTCTAATTTTCTTCCTCTAAGCTAATCTCTCCCTTTCAAACGTTATCTATAAAACTCCCTCTCACGTGCCCCCACATTTTCTTTCTCTTTAACACAAAATCTTTCTCAAAATTTTACACTATTATTTTCATACACACACACACACACAATCACAATCTCACACATCTTATCGCACATTATCCCTCACATAATTTATTTCTATCTCTCAAACACTCTCGCTAACTTTCTCTCATACACAATCTCTCTTACACATTCTCTCTCCCAACAAACACACACACTTTTGTATATAATTTAATGAGCCCAATTTTGATAATTCAAATCAAGAGTAAATGGTTTTACCGATTTTAACAAACGAAGTCATTTTAAAGGTTAAGGGTCCAATAAGCCATCAAAAATATTAGCTTAAAACTAAAACTAAATTTTTCTTGCGAATTTTCCATATTTTCATTCTGTGTGGGCAGCAGCTAAACTGTATAATCATTCTTGGTTTACATCACCATGGAAACCATTATTTGCGTATTACTGTATATCGATAAACAAAACATTTCTCTTTAGTTAAAAATAATAACAGATTAATAATTCTAACTTTAGTGGTTTGGTGCAACGATTAGATAGAGAGCTGGGAGAAGGGTCATTTTTAATTTCTAATCATGGACGAAAGAGGGAAAATATAAGTTTAGATTCAAATTAAACAACATAACCAAATAGCCATTTAATTTGATAGCCTTCAGCGATTAAACCTTTAGTTAAAAAGCCAAGTGTGGTTTTATTTTATATTTTTTCCCCAATATAAAATCTATAATACATTTTAGCGCAATAATATGCAGCCATCGCTGCAACGATCCATTAGTTATTGACATATTTTGACAATTTATCCCCACCATCCAGATAACAGATGACTTTATTATATCAATGTATATTTACCTTTTGTTCTAATTATCATTCAAGTCGTATTCTTAATAAAATTTAAAAATTCCTTAATTATTATATGTGTCAAATGATATAGTGTGCGCGATAATTTTCTTTGAGGAATTTTAACTATATTTTCACACCTAATTAAATACAATCTGTATATTATTTAAAACATGAAGCCATATTTTTTGACAATGATTCCTGAATTTCTGGTTAGCAATTTTCAAAATTAATTTTGAAAATTAAATAAAGTACCTCGAAAATGTGGTCATATCTTTCAAATTTCAAAAATATTCAAAAGAAAAGTGACAATTTCATAAAACTAAAATTCATTTCAAATGTACATGTTCTACAAAATGGATTTTAATTTTTGATTTAACAATGACTAAGTTAAATTATTTCAGCATACAGCTTCCATTTTTTTTTTTTAAATAAACTCTCAGGCACCAATAAACATATTTGGGCTACCGAGGTCAAGTAGGAGCTTATTTAATTTATTCTAAGGAAATTTGCCATATTACATTATATTCTTATAATTTATCTTATTATATCTTATTTTTCATAAACCTTTACAGACTCAGAATGTTAATCTTAAAATTAAATTGTTTGAAAATATGAATTAAAAATGTTTTAATTATTTTATGTTCAAACTAATAACATTTTGATTAAATTAAAAAAACATCTCTTCTTGCTTTCTTTTCTTTAAAATTGTCATTAGAATGTTAGCGATATGATTTACATCCCTAATTATAAACAAGGATATCACTTAAAAAAAAGCACTTTTTTCCTTGACTTTGATTAAAAATAAAATTACGATAGTATAAATTTAAATGAGAGCTTGTAGCACAACATTTTATTTACGAGAGGAGATTGAAAATGTTTCTGATGAGTTTTTCTTAATTTTAATCGCAAGCATCTGGAATAGATGGTTATATTCTAATGAAAACATTTGTACCCCTATTTAGTTTTGTTATTTGCATAATGTATTTAATATTTCTTTTAATTTTAATGTTATTTGTAGGTCTGTCATTTTCATTCCTTCGTGCCGTGTACTCTAGCTTTGTTAAGTCATTAGTGATAATTAGATTTGTTCTTTTAATTATGTGCTGTAATGTCATTATAAAAGATAGAAGCAAGAGAGAGGGATATATTTTCCCGAGTGAAAAGTTAAACAGCCCTAGAGGGTCTGTTATCAAATAAACAAATACAACGGAACAAAAAAAAAAAGACAATCCTTATTTGTTTCTCTCTTTGGATAATGACCTTACCAAGATTATATAATCACAAGGAGTATGGTGACTTGTGGGTCGCAAACTTTATCAACAAGAAAATCCATTACAATTTAAAACGTTAACTTCTCAAAGAAAAGTTAAAACATTCTAGTTATTGATGTTTATTTTTATTATTTTTCTTTATTAAGGACGATGATTTCTCTTTTGTCGGATGTGCGGTATTTTCCTTCTCGTCCTTAAGAATTATATAGAAAGAGCTTGTTTGAAACCACAATACGAACCCAAATTTAGTTCCTTGAATTTCGTCTTCTTCGTTGTAATATTACAATTTAATTTTATTTCTTGTTGATACAGCTTCGTATAAAAATGCTATCTTACAAGAACGTAATATACCAATAAATGGAAACATCTATACCAAATTAAATCTATCTTCCTTTGTTTCTATATCCCAAAGTTTCTTTGATATAAACCAGCAATTTTTTCTAGTATATATTATTCATCCCCTTTCTCCTTTTTTACGCTCCAACATTTTGGTCCAATAATACATGACATAATATTTGAAAATTATATATTATTTATTAACAATACTAAACTTCATCAAAAGTTGTTTCTCCGTTCAGGATATCGCTATATTTACACTAGATAAGAAGTAATTAAGGAGTTAGGAAGAAATTGACCCTCATTTGTTCAAAAGGATAGTGGAATACCATTTAAAAGAAAGAAAATACCTCCGATACAACCGTTTGGGCTCAAAACACGACTTCCTTGTGAAAGGGAAAACTAAACAGCTTGAGATTGGCACCTACGTCCACGTGCTCACTGTTATGGGTGGTAATTTATTCATCCTATTATAAAAAGATAATATTTATTTTAACAAAATCATTTGAAGGGGTTTAAAAAATCATCTTAATAAATTACCCTTTTACACACACAAAAAAAAGGAAGAAATAAATTTGGGTTTGCAAAGGTTCCCTATCGAAAACGCAGCTCAATAGGAAATATTGTACAGATCATTTATCGACCAGCTGAGCGTGTAATAAAATTATGTTCACATGTTTTATTTATTCTTACGAAGTATTTAATTAAGTTCTGTAGATGATGAAGTAGCAGGGAGGGTGTAGAAAACTTTTCTGCTACAAAAATAAAATATCCCGTAGCATGCCTTTGTACTGTACATATAACAAGTGATTAATGAACTTTCTCTCGAGCCTATTATAGAAACCATTGCTTGTTTTCGTCAATTCCTCCCATCAAGCAATTCTTAGATAGATTACATTGTTTTTGCTCTCCACTACAGTTAACGACTTGGAAATGAGTCTCTTTATGAATATCATGCTATTTTTAGTACACGAATTATACAATAAACAAAACACAGTTCAGTACTAAAATACAAAATAATAAACATTTTATTTTATTTAAATAAGTTTAATTTGAGCTATATTTGGAGGTTTGAATCTATTATTTGTGTAAAATTTAAGGTAGATTATTTTCCCAATAAAATACATATTAATAAAAGTATAAACATATAATTATTCATCGAATAACATTTTATAATCTCAAGCTAGTTGTTTTAACTTTACCGTAAGGAAATTGTATTTATAAACTTTGTTGGCATATCTATTATATGTTATTCATATTAATTATGTTTACAAGAATTAAACAAAAATGGCAATTATTTACAAAAACACGAACAAAGAATTACTCGAAGCTAAAGATTAATGGATGTTGTGTGGTTTAGTAAATTTTGGAATATGTTCTGTAATAGTATCAATAATATATGATGCACACAAGCAAAATACCAACCATGGAGCATGTGTATCACTATCGGGTTTAAGTAAATTAAGTCCCAAAAATTTTATGATTCTAATGTCTATTTATACAACGTGCCTCCATTATATAAAAAAAAGTAAATTGTGTACTGGTTTAAAAGTTTTTTTAACGTTTCAACTTTTTTAATTGTTAATCTTTTATTCATCCATCTCTGCTGAAGTCATCAGATGGAACTATTGACTGTTCAGCGGAAATAAAGGTGAGTACCTATGTGAAAGAAGATGTATTTCGGATTAATAATATAGTAGTGTGACCTGGTGGTCTAGGGGTAAGGTGTCAGACTTCTGTGCTGGCGGCCGGGGTTCAATCTCCTGTCCCGGCACAGATTTATCTGATTACCAAACCTTTCCTTCACCTCTGACAAGACATCTTGTGAGTGTGGGGAATGCCAGGCCTCCACCGTGGTTCGGATTCCACGTTAAGCTGTAGGTCCTCCATTTCGTCTCACAATCACCCTACCATTACACATTAGCGTAAGTGCGTATAACCCGTACGGGTAGTAAGACGCGGTGCTAATAATAATAATAATAATAATAATAATAATAGTATAGTAAAAATAATGTGCTTAGATTTTCTATTGAAAAAATTATCTAGGTGTGGTGTCCTGTGCAGCCTCAGAGAAAAATATTTGTTTGATAATTGTATTTTGGCTTACTTTATAGCTCCAAAAACTTTATTGTTCTGTTTTTTTGTGTAAAATATTGTGTATTGAAACATATATTTCTATATATTCGATGTTCTTTCGAGATATATGGGTGGAATTTAATTTTAATCCACAAACCACAAGGGATTTTTTGTGAATCTTCTAGCTCAAAATTGAATACGCATTCCCCCCGTCCCGTAACACACTATTTATACATTTGTGGAAATGCTTAAAGATGTAGAGAGTGAGTGACATGATATGAAGTATATTCAACTAAGTAGCAATCCACCAAAAAAATTGAAGTTAAGGTTGGAAAAAATTAGTTCTTGATTAATAAATTGAAGAAAGATCTTCGATATTTGTTGGTGTTAAAGAGGCGTCTTATTTCTTATGTAAAATTTCGTTGAACATAGTTTTACCAAACGGACACTAAATTGTGTCTTTTGTAGACATTTAATTTATTAAATCAAATACAGTTTTTGACCTAATAATAGTCGAGAACACGATACCAGTCGTGGACTATAACTGAAGCTGGGGTACAAAGTAAAGATGTTAATATTTTCTGGAGTCCTAATAATTGCCGGGCTGACTTAATTGTGTGTATAATTCAGTACAAGCTGAGCAGAGGATGCACTTCACTTCTGAATAATACTAGAACCTAACTACATATTTGCTATCCATAAACCACACAACGTTGTTTGTTGGAGGCTAGAGCCGTGTGGTTGGGTGAGCTTTAATATCAACATGTTGTAACATGAAAGGAAGGTGGGTACATCAAAGTTTTACATAACACATCTCTTATACTTAATTTTTTTATACTTTATCTGAGGTATTTAACATGTTCTGTCTGAACCGACTTATAATATCTGCAAACGAGTATTTCTATGAGTATAGGTGAAAGGAACTACCAATTTTTCTGGGAAAGCTATTTTCATATGCATTTCAGGGCTCTTTATTATGCCACAATCAAAATGGTACAAACAGTTTTAGTTCCTCTACGTAGGGAGTAGAGAGAAACAGGTTTATGGCTAAAAAAAATCCACCGACCCCAGATGGGTTTGAACCCACAAACATCGTGTACTGAGGTGAGAAATTTACCCCGTTACCACTGATAGTACAGGAAAAAACAGTTAAACCGGGAAAAAATCGGATAAAGCTGAAAATTTCAGGGTCAACTCAGATTTACGTGCTTAGCAACATATCAAAAGTACCCAAAAGTCTAATACTTGGCATTTTTTTTGTAGAAGACCCAAAAGTTCAAAAAATTCATAAATCCTTACAATTATTATAAAGCGGAAAAAATTATAAGAATACAGAAAATTTCAGGATTGCCTCAGAATTATATGACTTACAACATATAAAAAGTCCCCAAAGTCCTCCTAAGCCCCATCCTCTTCTAGCTCTTAATAAATTCGTGACCTCCAACCTCTTTCCCCGAATTGATATCTTGGAAGTTTTCATGAAATGCATGATTAGGTACGCAGTAACAATCGCACCGCAAAAATGTGGCTAAAATACATTAATAAAGTTTAAATTACTCGCTCTTTTATTCGGGCAGAAAGGAGTGGAGATGTGTCCTTACAACTTGCTTGTGTCCGTTCCATACTGACTTATTTACATGCTGCATATCATCTTCACTACGCAAAATCAGCAGGTCTTTAGATGCAATAAATGTCTGAAATAAGCTGTATAATGGATAAAGATGACTTTGAAGCCTACTGAAGCATATACTATTTCACAATCAAACTCACCAACAAGTTCTGGTGTGGTTTATACGTGGAGCAAGAGCACATGAGCACATGAGATCAATTAAGACAGTTGGTGGGCTTATTCGTGAGCGTAGCATCACTCACAGCACCCTTACAAAGTGGATTCTTGCAATCACCTAGAGTGTACTTATCTGCAGTGCTCTGGACAATTTTTGTGAGACCCGAAATATCACCTCTGAACAACCTGTGGAGCTTTGCTCAAGCAGCCATTCTAGGGATGATCGTGACTTACAAACATTTTTCTCTTGGTTTGAGGTCCATCAACCATTTGCCTATCGTGTATCAACTGAGTTAATCATCTTGTCGACTGGTCTTGTAGGAGACGCATCTGTTAACTGTGACAAAGCACTGGAGATAGGTTCAGAACGCATAAAAAAGAGTAATGGTGGCACTTTCAGAGCAAATAATTTCAAACGCAACAAACACACATACAAATAGATCACCAACAGCCATCTAATCGTATTGTGTCCCATCTGGACCTGAGTCAATGCAGCTTCTTTCATATGAACTATCACCTAGACCTATGTCTTGTTTTGACGAAATATCTATGAGTAAGACGAGGAAATCAGCCCTCGCTTAAGTTATAAATATGTTTCTCCTTGCAAAGAAAATGCACCAAAAGACACAGTGTTTGTTTTCGGTGGTGGTGGTATTCATATTATTATTTGGCCGAGACCAGCAACTCCCAGGATTATTTGCATGACATATTTATCTTATATGATGAAACATTTTAAGTGTTCACCAACAGTAGTTTTTGACGGGTAGTAAGGTCCACCGAACAATAAATCGGAGGAGCAGAAGCACCTGAGCTGCATTAAACCTGGGTAGATTTAGCAATAGATCTTGACATGGCTGCCACTTCCTCTCTGGAAGAATTTCTAGCATAATGCAAAAACAAATCATGTTTAATCAAACTTCTAACACTCATCCTACGGAATTGTGGCATCTTAGTCCAGTAAGCGAATAAAGATACAGATTCTCTTATTGTTTCGACAGTTATTGAGTTATCAGCTAGGCAACATATAGCAGTTATATCATCTGATACATATATCCTTACCGTGCTAGCTGTGCGTGCACTTTCAGGCAGTAAACTCTCTCTTCGAACTCCTGGAGAATCTGGAAAACTTGAAAGATAAACAATATCATGGAGTTCCAAGAAGCTCTAAGTCCTGTAAAAAAACACCTTCCTGTAAATTCATGCAATGACAGGTTGTGATACGACATCTGCCATTTTCAGAAAAATAAATAAATTGGCTTTTGACCTCATCCACTAGAATAAAGAGCTTTCCATGAAAATGTTAATTTTCAATTATTCTTCTGCTACTCCTGATGAAGTAGCTTTAGTGGGAGAACTGTTTATGTTGTCTATGTATAAAAAAGAAACCTGCAACTCCCTAGACAAGCTGCGTTGTAAAATATATGTCCAAACTGTAGCTCGTCAGTCTACCACTGTTACTTTCAACATCACCGTACTTCCACCTATCAGTGCTGCTGCTAGTCAACACTCACTTAGAGTGTAACTGCAGATGCAACAGGTGTTAGATAATCTTCTCACACCAACGAACTGGTGCTGTCAACATATTGGAGAGGTAAATATATTATTAAACTAAGGCATTTTTTTTTTACATCTTAATTTATTTGATCTAAATTTGTATAAAATATTTGAAAGAAAATTACAAAATTTCAAATTATTAGTCTTGTGGCTAGTTCCTGTCATGACATTTCTCCCTACAGCCCCAGAAAATCTCTTGAATCTTATCTTTTGTGGCTGCAAGAAGGGTCGTGAACGAAACTGCAAATGTAAAAAGAGCGGGCCGGCGTGTTTTACAGTGTCGCTGTTTGGGAGAATAGTGAAGCAGCTCCCCGTCATCGTCTGTCACTATGGATAGTGAAGAAAACGTGGGTGACTTAATAAATATATTTTGTAAAATAAACTCTAACATTAAATTTATTATTAATGTGAGAGAATTTTGTGTGTTAACCTTAAGGAATTCAATTGGAGATGAATTTAACTAATACCCCGAGGGACACTGCTTTTTATTTATGCCTTGGAGGCTAATTTACTAATGGATTTTTTTAACTTTATGGTCTTCTATCATAAAAGCCAAGACTCAGACTTTAGGGGAATTTTTATTTGTTGTATGCCATGGGATTCTGAGTCGATCCAGAAATTTTCAACGATACGCTATTTTTTTACCACTTTAAAATAATGAATAGGTACGGTACTTATGGACGTTTTGATCTTTGGGATATTCTACCAAATAATCCAAGAACTAGACTTTAAGGGACTTTTGATATGTTGTAAGGCATGTAATTCTGAGCCGATCCTAAAATTTTCAGTTTTCTACTAATATTGTCCGGGATATTTGCTAATAATCCTGGGCTATGAGGTAATATATCTTATATTTATATTCTAATGTTGACAACATACTATCACTGTCCATCTTTTCACCATTAGTAAACATATGAGGTATGTTCATAAACTTCACGAACATTTGTATGTATTTGGGCTTGCTTACAACATATTTAGGCTTGTGTTCTTCAAAGTACTCAACTACTCTGCTGATCAACCACATTGTACACCATTTTAAATTATCGATTCTCAATTTTTGGGATTGCACGTAGGTTCAATTGCAAACATTCTTTGATGTCAAGTCTTTGTGCATTTTCCCTTTTTTATTAAAGACTTTGTTTTAAATTCTATGATTAAAATGACACATGTATTTACCAGCTCTTTATTTTTGACGATCGTAAGTTTAGAACGAGATTGTAGCTATAGTCAAAAAAAAACTACACAAAGTTCCTATTGATATCAGAACTGCCTTAAGAAACAAAATAAATTATACATTCTAAAGGAAAATCTGATTAATATAGTCGGTATTCATTATCATCCAACAACATTACATGCAAGAACAGATTGAATATTCTAATTTCGTCTTCCTTGGAGGGAAAGTGGGGAAATCAAGGGGTAAAGAGACAAATTAACCTTGGTCATATTAAAGAACCATGTGCCTCTTATTTCCTTGATCCTTTTTGGACTCAAGTCAACTCTTAGCTTTAACTCATTCAGCCCCGTTTTATGTCTTCGGGCGCTTCCTTTCCCTGAATTAGTCCATTTTCTCATCTAGTTGTCTTTGTACCTCCTCCTACTCCATTATGTTCTTTTTTTCTATTTTTCTTTCTCTCTCTCATCTCTCTTGCCAAGCGCATCTCTTCCTCAACATTAATTTCCACACTTCCTCCCACTGCCAAGCTATTTTACGTCTTGTAGTCACATTACCAGTCTTATACATCCTCTACCCGCAATATTCCCGTGTCTTCCCTCTTGATCCCCTCCTTTCCTTATTATTATCATCATCTTACTTTTTGGTCCCTTTCCTTCTCATTTCTTGTACCTCCATTACAATTTCTATTTCTTATCTTAGCTGTTTCCGTAACTGAAACATTTGTCTTGCACTTGAGAATATCGGAGGGTGTTCCGTAGTTGTTGTTTTTATGTAACGATATATTAACGGATTTTAACTAGATCTCATATTTGTACAAATTTATTTTGGGGGCGAGGGGGATAAGGGGAAAGTATGATTATTATTATTATTACTTATCTTCCAAAAAGTTACTTTTCACCATACGTTTCAGTAGGTTTACAGAGAGAAAAAATTGTTCTTATTTAAATATAGAATTTGAGGAATTGAAAGGGAAATGATGCCAATAATGCTTTTATTATCAATAGAAAATTCACTATCTTTTTGTTTAGAAACCATACACTAATCAATTTTTAGATCTGGCTAGTGAACTAATTGGTGGAAGCTAGATGTTTGTTTTGATGAAATAACTGTCTACCTTGTGAAATATATGCTCTTAATTATTTTTATTCAAAAAGGTTGGGTTAGTATTAATAATTCTCGCGTTCATTTATTTTAGTTATTGTTTTATTCATTATTCTTAATATTATTTGTTTAATTGATTGCCTAGAAACATATAGATTTTATGACAGATCCTAGGAGGTTTGTTTTACTCTACATCTTAAAATATAACATCTGTTTTTTCTAGCTAACATACAGATAAAGTATTGTGATCATCAAACAAATCGAACTTAAGATTTTGATGAATCTCTACGTTTCATGACCCCCCCAAATCCGATAAAGTGTTTTTTTTTAAATCTCCGTCTCTCTGTCTGTTTGTACCTCCAACTAGAGCCTAAACTATTTTCCCGATCGGGCTAAAACTTAGTATTTAGAGCTTTGATAAGTTTGGCCCAAAGGTTTTTGTAATTGGATATCTAACCCTAAAACTAAGGGTAGTTTACTGAAGGCCAAATAAAGAAAAGGTATATTTTCCCAAAATGGGCTTTAACGATTTTGATTAAATTTCTCTTTAAAACATTTATATATATTACAAACAAAATGGCTAGTCTCAATATTTCAGTAAATGACAAAGGGCTTCAGTTATATGCATAAATTAACATTTTTTTTATCATATCTCCAAAACTATTTGAGATATTAAATTACTTATCATGGTAAATATATAGATACATTTATCTAACAAATATTTTATAAACAATTTTTTTTATAAAACCAATAACTTTCAAGCTATACGCCAATATATATATATATATATTTCTTTTTTGAAAACTAAATGTAAAGTATTGTGACCGTAAAAAAATCTAACATGAAATGTTGATAGATGTTGACGTATCATAATTCCCCGAACCCTGAAAAGAGGTCTTCGCAATGCCGTCTGTCTGAGTGTCTATTTAAACTTAAAACTAAAAGTAGGTTAATAAAAGGCGAAAAGAGAGAAAATAGATTTTTTCAAAATCGGCTCTAGCAATTTTGATTAAAATACGTATCTAGGAGTTGATTAAGATTATAGCTAAACAGGCTATTTTCATTTTCCCATGAAAATGACTTTTAGGGTACTTTACAGAAGCTGAAATTTCCATATCTCCATAACTATTTGAAACACTAAAACACTTATCATTGCAAAATTGTAATACTATTAAAACAAAAGTCTTTTGTGTGAAATATATTTTTATAAAACCAAAAGTTTCTGATATATTGGAAAATATATTAATACAATATTTGTGAGTTTTAGTTTTAAAGAGATACTAAAGTTCTAACGCAATAATTCTCCAATGCCATAGAGTAATTAAATATAAATAAGTTTCTAAGAAAGTGTATGTTATTTTTCCTTAAACCATTTACGAGAAATGTTTGTACACCAATGATCTATCCCCACTTTAGACTCAATTGTAGATATTTATATTTTTTAATGGTCAAAATTTATAAATGAATAATTTAATAGCAATGCGATGACATGAAGATGTGCAACACCTAATAAAATGTCGAAAATATTAACCGGAAGTAGAAATTTTAATAAGAAGTGTTGACCCTAGTGGACCGATTATTGATCTTTTTTATTGGTCAAAACATAAAGATTAAATTAATTCTATAAAAATAAAATTATAAAATTTAAAACCAGGACTCAAAAAAGTTTTAAAAACTTATAGTGAAATTTAAGCTTGGGTTTGCTAGTGTATATTTTTTCATTTCACATATATTACGAGTTTTGGGTAAATATCTCCATTAATAAACAATAGAGTGAGAAAGTCCTTGATGATCTCCGTAGCATATATATAATCTGTTTCAGAAATAAATTTTGTAACATATTTTAAATAAATATTTGGGGCTTATTCTGGTTCTTAGAATCCCTAGGAGTGAGTCATAGGTCATTCAAGTTTTAAATACTTACAACAAATTATGGTAAAATTTGAGCTTTATCTATCTAAACCGATTTAAATAAATTGCACGGAACTCTACATGGACTTTCTCGCTCTATTATTTAAAAATTGACATATTTACCCAAATCTCTTAAAATAATTGAAACAAAATAATATACACTAGCAAACCCAAGCATAAATTGCACTATACTTGTGTAAAACTTTCTTTTACGTATTTTAATCAAAATCATTAGAGCCGATTTTGAAAAAATCTATTTTCTCCCTTTTCACTCTTTATTTAACTACTTTTAATTTTAATTTTAAGCAGACACTCAGATAGACGGCATTGCAAATACCTCTTTTTAGGGCTTGGGGGTTCATGAAACGTTGACATTCATCAAAATCTCGAGGTCAATTTTTTTGATGACCACAATACTTTCACCACCTGTAAGATAGCGAGAAATAAAAAATTAAGCTTAGTCCTGAAATGAGATGTCTACTATATTATTTTTTTTGTGGAAGCTTCAAGATATTATAGGTACAAGAAGGAAATACTACCTAGATTTAATTTTTCATTAAAGGAAAACTGTTGGCGAGATCTTGACCATTTATATGGAATCATCTAGATAATCTTGCATCATATTTTAATAGTTTATTTCACAGATTAAGGCATATTTTATTAGTTGTCTTGAGAATTATATATAATATTGCAATAAAAACTTGGTTTTACGAAGATAATTTCTAGTTTTGTTTCATAACAATACAAAATATATCTAACTCTAGATTACTAAGAATATTTTAATATACGTTTATATTTTAATATACGTTTATCATTCAACATACAATTAAATTATAAGTATCGTTTTCAACGATGATATATAATTGTTAACTTGTGAGTGCATTTTTCATTATTTCTGTTAAACATTAAGAATATATGACTTTATCTTTAATGCATTTTAAAATATACCAGACATATTTAATTAAAGTATTAGTGCTTTTGTTGGTTATCTGGAGGTTTAGAGGTAAGGTATCGGACATCTCTACTGGAGGTCCGAGGTTCAATCCTCGGTCCCTGCATTGATTTATCTGATTGGCAAACCCTTCCTTCACCTCTGACAAGACATTTAGTGAATGTGGGGAATGCCAGGCCTCCACCGTGGTTCGGATTCCACGTTAAACTGTATGTCCTTCAATTCATTTCACAATCACTCTACCATTACACATCAACGTAAGGGCGTACAACTAATGGGTGCTAAGACGTGGTGCTAATAATAATAATAATAATAATAAGTGTGGTTACTTATCATAATTGCAACGTAGCTCTTCATTTGTGTTATACTTTATTATTTAGTAATGTATTATTTATTCCCAGAGCTTAAAATAAAAGGTTACATTAGAATATGTTATGAGTTCATAATATTCTTTTTCTAAATATTCGCATATTGTCATTAACGTTTGAGCTACGCAATAATAACGTGTTGTATCTTCTTTTGTGCCGTTTCCAATAAAAAACGTTTAGTCTCCATATAAACATAAAACAATTTATTCTCCGTATTTATGAATTATTATAAACGAACGAATGTTTATAATTTATATTATAGACTGAACTATTCAAATTCAACGTTAAGTTTTTAATTTACACCGTTTCTTACTATCCGTGTGGGTTATACTTTTATGTACTAATTAATCAGATGTTCATAGAATTTAGGAAGGTTATTCTAATAATAAGTGTACCCACATTTGCATGTAGGGAGAGTGAAAAATAGTTTAGGGAAAATCCCACTCAGTACACTCGAATGAGATTCCAATCTTGATCTCCCCGTCATTGGAAGTACAGTCTAATCTAATGCGAGTGTAGCGCGTTAGACCCTACGGTGGGTGTCAGGCATTTATGAACCTTCTAAACAAACAAAAAACTTATCAGTCTCTACAGTGAACTTACGTTTTTTTTAATAACTCTGTTACTTATTTTTGTCTCCGTAATTACATATTTTTACTTGTAATTTAATCAGAATAACATTTGTATTCAACAAAAATAATGCTTGAGATATTTAAAATATAATTATAAATACCGTTTCCGAAGAAAACTGGAATCTCAACTCTCTAACATATTCTTTAAAACTGTTTATTTAATAATTCATAATATTTATCTATGATTTACAAGAGATTTTTGTAATTGTGTGTAACACGTTTTATTACCCGTCCAGAATATCCACAAGTTTACAGTAATAAGGTAGAGATGAGAAAGAAATATTTTCGAGGAAACTTACCCCTTGATTCATGTAGCGAGATTAGAGAAAGTGGGAAACTCTGCAGGATAAAATAAGCGTCAGTTTACCTAGCAAGATTAAAAACCCTCACAGCTCCATCTCCGAGAATCCAGACTAGACTAAACTAAACAAACGCCTTTATAAGTATGTCTACCAGTGCGTGCACCTATTTTTTTATACATATATTATAGTCTTCCATACCTGCTGGCCATCAATAAAAACAAAGGATATCAGAGCTCGTTATCATCCTAACCAGTGAAAGTCACAGACGGACTTACCATTCGCGTGCTAGAAGTCACGGGACGAGTGACGACTAAAGCTTGATTCACACGTTAATCGAGAATTCAGAGCATAAGCTGTCAAATTGGCACAGCAATTCACACATTATCAGAAATGTATTTAGGCCCAATATTAATTGCAATGAAAACTAGGAACAGGTGATTAGCAACAATTTTAATTTTTTAGCATATAAATATATCTTTAAAGAATATTAACATAATTTATGCTTTCTAAATATTGTGTTGTGTCGTGAACTAAATCAAAACCTAACTGGAAAAATACTCCCACTTTTCCTTTAACAAGTTATTTCAAATATTCTCACAACCGTAAATTTAGTCTGCTACATCCAATAATATTGCTGAGGAAACAGCGGGTCTTATGGAGAAAAGCTTTATCTTTGTTCTCCCTCAGTTTACTGTTGCCAAATATCCTTTCTATCAGCTATGTCGGTAAGAGTTGTGCTGGTCTAAAAAGGAGCTACTGGCAACCTCGACTAACCAGCGTGGCGAAACTTGTCCTATTTGAAGAGAGATTGACTACACAAACACTAGAAAATGACAACGCTGTTTTCCAATAGCAACCATGCTGTCCCCTGGCTGATCATAGAGTGGTGTGAAGAGTCTGCTGGAGCATCTCGCTTTGTAGATGCGTTCACGCCGATTCCCTTGGTTGGCCCAGGCAAATGCGGATTAACTGTATTGGTCAGTTTTGAGGTCTGATTTGGACTCCAAAGATGATATCATGCCGAAAAAAGAAAGCTGAAGCTATTTCAAATCGCGCTGAACCGATAACGTCGATTAGGCTGAAATCTTTTGATTTAAGGCTCGTCACGTAGTTATGTCTCTGCTTTTCTCTTATTTTGAGGCAAGCATGAATCCACAGTAAGTCTTCAGTATGTGTTTGTAATGTTTAAACCACCTTGTGTATTTTGTGAGACTGAACAAAACTTGACCATTCAACTAAAGTAACGAAAGTACTCAGTGAATATGCAATGGTCTCTACTCTACATGCGGGGAACTTTAACTTTTAGAAACCAGTGAGGGTCAATTTAGCTTTCTCGAACATTGGTGAGCACGTAGACAATATGTCAAACTCATCTGGTCTAGTTTTCATGTAAGGAACGATTAAGGGCTAGAACTCCGGTCGTATTAACAAAGTGTGATTTTTCATGAATGGTTGTAAATTAATTATCCACGCTAATGTGTGAACATCTATTAATTGTTCTTCTTTTCTCACCCCTATCTCTATTCCATATGTGAATATCCTGCTAGGGTTTTAATGCGTATGAGAATATCAAATCACTTATATTATCGTTGTATACAAGAGCTACAAGAAACAGCTTCAGTTGACCAAGATTTAAAGTGGGTTAATTTTACATCTCAATATCTGTCTATTGAAGGGCAGGATTGAGCTAAAATCTCAGAAGGTTAGCCTGAGGGCTAATTATTCTTTAGTGGTCTATCACTATGGTACTCTAATATGTTTTATGAAATTATGTTTGCCCTTTAATACTTTGTATTACGTAATTAATAAGTTATAAATAATAGGGCAGAATCTATTTACTTCCTAATAAAGTTTATTAGTGTTTTGATAAAATTATCAAATATGTATTTTTTAAATTAGCCATGGTTGTTTTAATATAATAACATTTAATATTATATTTAGCTTAAAACATTCGCCAGAGATACATAGCAAAAATATTAGAGACATTTATGAAAACTCTCAAACTAAAAGAAAATTACTAATCTGTTATCTACCCTTAAACGAATTCTCACCCAGAAAAAAAATAATTATGTATTGATATTTCTAACGTCAAACTCTCCTAATTAATACATTTTAAACAAAATCTTAAAAGTAATTTAAAATTAATTTTAATTTAAAAAACCAGTCTACGTTAAACTACCAATAAACGAAGTTTTCCACATAAAACAAGTACTCAGTGTTTATTTGTAATGGCAATCACCAGATATATATTTAAACGAAACCTGTATAGTTATCTTGAAAAAACTTTAGTTTGCAAAAATCAATCATGAATAAACTTTAATTTTAGGGATGGGATAAAAATAAATTTAATTCCCCCAAAATATTATCGTATTACATCGTAATTTAGAATTTGAAAAAAAGCCATCAAATAGTTTTAGGTGTAACCCCTGGAACAAATAGAAAGATGGACAAAAATATATCCAGAAATGTGAACAGAAAATTTTAAATTCCAAGGCAGACTAAATGTCAATAATTATTCATTAATATTTAGAGGTAATAATGTTAAATATTAAAAATCTATAGATTTATATAAGCAAGTTATCAGTGAAAAATCATATTCATAAATAGTTGTCCATAAAATTGTCATATATTAATGAATTCATATGAATTTACATCCTCTAAATATATATTTCGTTATAATTGATACGAAACTAAATAGAACAACATAAAATAAAATTTCAGAATAACATTTTCACCAGCGTGACTTTTATTTTATAACTTTATTAATAATAAACATTAATATTGTTGAATATTAATTCTTTAATAGTTAACACACATTTAAAAAGAATCTGCTTACGGTAAAAAATAACTTTTAGCCATCCCTAAGCAATATTTTTATAATTTTTAAATCTTTTAATAATTTGTTGAGTAAGAAACTGAATCAAATGGCCAATTAATTTTTACAAATAATATTTT
>CABFOW010001369.1:138038-153440 GCA_902141385.1 Timema californicum | reverse complement strand
AAAAAAATAGCTGTGTTTTTCAGGTATTTCCCAGAAGGAATCTCAATAGAGAATAGATAAATATTTATTTGTAAAAAAGTGACTGGATTGGGGGTCATGTAATCGATGTTTAAAAAAACATGATGAGTTGACCGTGATGGGAAAATATTATGCATTCTTTACGGGACCACAATATTTCAAGGAGGAGAAGGGAAGAGAAAATATCAGACCTTTGTTCAAATCTGCGCCCTTTTTATTTCTATTTTTCTTCAAAACAAAGGTCTACTATATTATTTAACATTGCAAAATTGACACTGGACACGGGAATCAAAATTGGGATCTTTGGATCAGTAAGCCAATGTTCTTACTACTGAGCTATCCATGCCTTGTGTCATTCTTCACTCATATTTTAAGAGAGTTTGTTATGGACGTGCTGAAATCGTCCGTTACGATCAATTATTAAAATTGCGAGCTATCAAATAACGCAGTCTGTTTCGACTCGGGAGGGATTCTTATGCCACTAATAGAACAATTACTATTTAATGTATGAATTCTTTAGATTTAAGGTAACCTGGCGGTCTATAGGTAAGGTGTTGGACTTCTGTGCTGGGGGTCCGGGGTTTAATCCTAGGTCCCGGCACAGATTTATCTAATTGCCAGACCCTCCCTTCCCCTCTGACAAGACGTGTATTAATTACAACTTGTGAATGTATGGAACGTGGTTCGGATTTCAAGTCAAACTGTTAGTCCTCCATTTCATCTCACAATTACCCTACCATTACATATTAGCGTAAGAGCGTATAGACTTAACGGGTAGTAAGACACGGTGCTAATAATAATTTAGATTGAAAAATTCCATAATAAAATGTGCATTCGTGGAGTTGGCCAAATTTTCTGGTCTCACCTTCCCCACAGTAGTGTTTTGAAAAAATAATTGGAATGTCACAGACGAGTAGTAGGTTGCGGTGTGCACAAAAAAACAACAAAATAAAACGGCATTTCTAAAAACCTAGGTCACGTTGCTTTGACGTATCTGGCTGAGAGCTTTCCCTCACTCCATGATCCAGCCCCTTTCAGTCACGCGTTAGGGCAGGGGTCAGCAGGCTGAGGCCCGCGGGCCATGTAAGGGTCTGTTAAGTTCCCCACCAGGAGGCGCGCGCACCGCGTGTCACTGACAACTTCATTTACCCTACAAACAATCAATTATTACACCGGGTATTATTACTATTATCATCAGTGACCAGTTCTCGTATGCACGATTCTTTACTCTTCGCCCCGAGATATAACAGCTTTTTAAAGTAAAAAACAAATAAAATTCCCTATAGCTCCGACAAACTTAACGTGATTTTTTAATTAATTTATCGGATTTTACTATTTGATTTTTGTATTGTGTATGTGTGATATACTTTGCTCAGAGGAGTAATATTGTCACAGGATTATTGGATCCTTTTTAAAACTGCACCCTCTCAGTCGAATGGGGGAGTAATTAGTAATATTGACAGGGTAACTCCATTTGTCGAGTAGTGTTTTTCCATTTTCTGGACGGGAAAAAAGGAGGAGGGGTTTACACCCGTAACAAACTAGCCGATGAAACCTGATCAAGACAACCACGAATACGCCATCTCTATCCGGGGTCGATATATACAGCCTGTCCCAAATACAAACGGAATGTTGGATTTAAACAAAACATCACCCGGGTAAATAATGTGAATGGAAAGATTATTTATTTATTAAAAAAATATGAGTCACTTTTTCGTATGAGCACTAGCTTAACACCTTATCTAAGTCGTCTACAGTAGTCCCATGGCTTCTTTGGTGCTGACTGACAGCTAAAAGCTTTGAAAAGTTATCAGACCAATTTATGTATCCTTACGCCGAACCATATGAGTTATAAAAAAACATTTGTTTAGCAATTGTCACTTCTGACAGTCAAAATTTAGGTATTATACTTAAATGTTGACTGTCAGAAGTCAGCTGTGAGCTGTCAGTCAGCACCAAAGAAGCCATGGGGCTAGTATATGTCTACTGAGCTAAAGATGGCCTAGTTCGATTACCAACCTTCATGAAAAATGTGTTAATGGGGAAATATGGGTTCCTACTTTCACAGGGATGGATTAGCGGCTTAATATGTTGTCTGTTCTAGGTTTAATTTAGATTATAAGTTGTATGTTGATATAATCAGTTGGTTTGGAAATTGACAGTATATATATATATATAAAGTCTTTAGCGCTTCACAGCTTTGGGCGAGTTTGGTTAGAATTCCTATGTGGTCAAATAGTTTAGTTTCCACGTTTACATAAGGAAGTGAAGTTTGTCTGATTAGTAATTTTACTATATGTGGCGCCAAAAGTGCAGAAAGTGCATGCTAGTACTTCAAATAAATAAAAATAAAAAATCTTAGCAGTGGCATACGAACTCTTTGACGACAGACCAAATATCTTCCCTGCTTTTTGAGAAGTATACATTTTATATTCGTTCAAAGGCTTATATTATAATTCCTTACAACAAGGGTAGACCTGTGATAATAAAATATAAACTTTAAAATCATTTAAAAAAATAATTGTAATTATTATTATTATCATAATTAGCACCGCGTCTTACTACCCGTTCGGGTTATACGCACTTACGCTATTTTGTAATGGTAGGGTGATTGTGAGATGAAATGAAGGACCTACAGTTTAACGTGGAATCCGAACCACGGTGGAGGCCTGGCATTCCCCACATTCACAAGATGTATTGTCAGAGGTGAAGGAAGGGTTTGGTAATCAGATAAATCTGTGCCGGGACCGAGGATTGAACCCTGGCCGCCAGCACAGAAGTCGGA
The DNA here is from genome assembly GCA_902141385.1 of Timema californicum. NCBI lineage: Eukaryota > Metazoa > Arthropoda > Insecta > Phasmatodea > Timematidae > Timema > Timema californicum. Next base: position 150,637 of record CABFOW010001369.1, on the reverse strand, counting down.
ATAGAACCCCAGACTCCAGAGCCAAAGTCAGGAATAAAAACAATCGCACCAACCTTGATGGTATGTGGAATGGGGTAATCAGGGAGAGAAGAGATTTGGTTTTTAAGGTCACAAATCTTTTAATTAATTACTCGATAATCGATTACAAACAAATACGATACCAAATTTGTTTTAAGTTTAATTATACATCGAAAAATATCAAGCGATAAAGTTGTAATAAAAAAATTAAAATCCATGAAAAAAATACCTGGACTACACACACACACACACACACACACACACACACTTTTTTTTCATGTCACTTCAAAAAATAACGAACGACTCATCGCAAGATCGGCTCAATGGTTGTTGCTCTCTTATCCCCCACCAAAGAGATTTGCCAAGTCATTAATAAATAAAAGAAGGCCGTGTTATCGAGTTTTGACGAGATGAAAGCGAAGAAAAGACCCGACATATGCCGGCTTGTCGGGATCGTGGATGACGCAGCAGTGATGACTCAGGGAACAGAATGATTGATGGCTTGTCCGTCATATCTCGGAACACTCTTCATCCATCTCTTTCCCATCAAACAGACTCTCACGGACAAGGCTTTTCTCAGAGTACCAGGAGTCATACGGACACTTTGACGGCGGACCAAATACCTTCCCTGCTTTCTGAAAGGTATACATCTAATACTCATTCAAAGGCTGATAATGCCTGACGAGGGTATACCGGTTAAGGTGGGATTACGAGTTAAGAGATGTATTTTATGCAGTTTTTATAGCAAAATAAATCAAAGATTTATCCAGCAGAAACATAAAGTTTAATTCTCTTCGCATAGTAATCTCAAACCTATATTGAATATCTGTCAAGGGTGTCCTAGAATTTAGATGTTAACATTTTACTTCGATTAAATTAGTTTTTAATCAAAAAGTGTTAATATCACCCCTGGAAAAAACTCTTGATGTTTCTATGGAGTATTTGTAAATTGGAAATTTCAGCTACTTATCAATGATAACGTCGCTATTCAGTTCACTTAAAATATCAGGTTCTACTCTTTACTGATACGAGAAAAAATGTTTCTGAATTGCTAGACAATATTTTGGAGTTTTCTTAAAGGGTTTAGTTTGTCAAATGATCCTTAACCCGCTCTTTACGTAGATTGCAAAGCTGGAAACTGACAGTATTCACTAAACAAGTCCTTCTACGATTTTACATTTAATTTTCTCGTATATCTTCATAAAAATGATGAGTTCTGGGCACCTTCAGACTTACTCATTGGAACTTTTGACTAAAAATTTAACAAAAACAATCGTTTGGAATTGAATAGATAGTTTTTTCTAAATAGTTGTGGCAGCCCAAATCAAACCAGCTCGGTGGGATAATTACTAGTCCCCTTCTGTCAACTCTGAGAAAACTGGAGCTCTTATGGAGAATAGCTTTATCTTGGTTCTGTCTCAGTTAATTGCTGTCAAATCACCTCTCTTTAAGGTGAGGAAAAGGTCAGTGTTTTTGCAGTTTTTATAGCAAAACTTTATTTTTGGTCAAAATAAATCAAATATTGCTCCTTTACAAATAGAGTTGAATTTTCTTCACATGGTGATATCAACAGTCGTTGGATATATGTCATGAGAATATGAACATTATCTGGCAACTTTTTAAATGCAGAGAAAAAGTTTTCATAAAATTCCAGAACACCCTCGAGAGATATTCAAAAACAGCTTTTGAGATTACCATGTGAATAAACTTCAACCCTATGTTTGTATGTAAGAAATATTTTATTTATTTTGATGAAAAAAATGTTCTGCTATAAAAACTACCAAAAACGTTGAACTTTTCTCGCGTTCCCTGCATCCTCGCCTTCAGTTGTGTTTGAAGGTGGTGTGCTGGGGTAAGAGTGAGCTACTAACAACGTAGATGAACCAGCGTTACGAGAATAGTCTAATATTCAGGGGAAGATTGACCACACCACGAAAACAAGAAAATGACAACGCAGTTTCCCAATATTAACCATGGAGTTTCCTCAAAGATGATACCCAGTGTGGCTAAATTCGAAGCGATTTCGAAGCGTGTTTGATATTAATGGGGCTGCTTATATAGTGCCAATAAAATGTTGAGCTTTGGTTGAATATTGATTAAAAATCTTTAAAAGTAGGCCTACCTGAGTTTGGTATTTATTGGAATGAGCACACAACTATTTTCTATGACCCTATACATAATTATAAATACTTGTAAAAATATAGTTTAAAAGTTGGCACTCATTTGGACAGGTATTAACATTCCAATGTGAGCTATGTAGAGCAGAGCCTTTGTGTGAGCTGTCAAATGGGGACAGAGTGTGGGAAGAATATATCACAGAAGTTTAACAATCTTTGCTTACCCTAGCGACATTCCACGACACAACTCTGACTATGGGCTACTTGTAGTCAATGAAACACTCGGGATTGCAAGGCTAAACAAGCATCAATGGTAAAAAAAACAACTGTAACATAAGTTTGATGAACAAAATTAAAAGATTCCGACCCAATGTACGTTCCAAACAGAATCACGATTTTTACACCTCATTCAAAAAGTTCCATTCTCCAACTGCTGAAAGAAAGAATTGGTGGTAACAAAAAGTGTGTTGGGCCGTATCTGAAGATTGAATAGAATAACAGCGTGGCTAATACCCGAGACCAACAGTTGGCCCAAAACAAAAAGGTCCCCCACCCTATTTTGCCGGATCTCAGAAAATGAGAATATAGGGGAGGGTTGAAGACTGAGGACTGATTCCTTGGTTGCATCAAGGGTCAACCTTGGTGGTTTTGGGGTAAATTTCTCACCCCGGGACCCGGTGTTCGTGAGTTCAGACTCAGCTGAGGTCAACTGATTTTTCTTGAGCGATAAAAATCCCTAACACAATTTCTATTGAAGGGGAGATAAAGGCGTCGCGCCCGTCCCATGTCGATTGTGGAATCTAAAAGAAACCTGGCAGATCCCAGCAAAATTGGTAGACTCTTTCACCCTTCCTTATAGAAATTCTTGTCTGCTGATACAATCACTCGATTCAGAAAGAAAACGTTAAATACCTTAAGTAAATAAATAACATTGACTTGCATTTCAAAATTATCTTTTTCATGTTTCCTATTCTAGATAGATAAACATGTGCTTCCACGGACTTTTTTATTATACATAATGGCAAGAAGATTCCTAAGACCATTTTTGTGAATAAATCAACTAGCCTGAGCTGTGGACGAGTTAAAAAAAATACACCTTTAATAAACCCATCTCAAGATAAAAAAATTGTTACTATGTATGACTATTTGTGAATTATTTTTATTATTTATTGTTTTAAATTTAAAACTCACCAAATAAAACGTAAACCCTTTTGCGAGGTAAATTCTATCTTGACTTGCTGTTACGTCACAGGGTAGGCGACGTCCTTAAATAAACAATTTCTTCAAATAGGATAGGCCTGGTTGATACGGGAAATAATGATTAGGCAATTGGCAAAGAGCTGCGTCGGGACGCCGATGAAGTTAACCGCATCATCACCTCTGAGTCTTTCCGCTAAGATTGCAACCACGGGGTTGTTACAAGATTACAAATAGATCAGGCCAATCTAGTTTGCGGGTTATTTTGTCAGCTATGTAGTCACAACAAAGAATGCTTGGAAAAATTGTTGGGGTTCGAATCCCATTTTGGTGTACTGAGGATGTGTTTTTTTTCCCCTTAATTGTTTCATACTCTTCCTCCATGAACTATACCTTGCTCCCACCTTTTCAATTACTGTAATTAAATGCGTAGAGCCCGAAGGTCTGGTAAAAGCGGATAAAATACAAAATTATTAACAAAATATACTAATAAACTAACAAAATTAGTTAATCAAAGCCCGCTTCGGTGTTCGAATGATCTAAGGCATCACCTCTCGCAATAAGCTTGATGATAGCCGCCTCGGTGGCGTAGTTGGCTAACGCGCTTGTCGTGTTGAGCTCGACTGCTGAGGACGGGGAGATCGAGGTTCGAATTATCCCGCCACGCAAATGCGGGTTCACTTCCTCTAGTTAAACCTTCCCAATTCCTAATCTAATAGAGTAATTAGTACTTAAAGCGTATAACCCGAACGGTTAGTAAGACGCGGTGTTAAATATTATTATTATTAATAAGCTTGATTGCCAATCAGGGGGAGATTGGGGTTCAAAGACTAGTTTGGGATTCTGAGTTTTTACTTAAATGGTTTTGCACTCTCTCTCTCTCTCTCTTTCTTTCTCTCTCTCTCTCTCTCTCTCTCTCCACACAAACGCGCATACACTTCCCCTAAATTCAACCTTTTATTATTCTAAAAACATTAGCATAACTAGAAGGCCTAAATAAACTGTATAATCCGAACGAGCAATAAGACGCGGCGATTGAAAAATAATCAAAGGTTTAGTTTTATTTAGTTTATACAGGATGGCTACAAAACTTTTATTATTGAATTCCATGATTTTAGCGGGTTTCCCTCGTTTGTGGCCACCATATTAGATCACATAGACAATTTACTTCAATTTGGTTCATGCATCCTTGATTGTTTGCGTTACGGGGCCCTTAAAAGAACCTTTGGACCACAATGACTAGGCACATCATAATCATCAACGGGGTCTCGCGAGAGAAGGCAGGAGCCACCACGGCGTATTCAAGACTCCGGGACAGACAACAAAAACTGTCGGACGTGTCGGATACTCTTCAAGAGAGCGTCTGGGGCTTTTCAATTTGAACCGGCCGTGAGAAAATACAGGAGGGAGGAGTGATTGACGGGCAGCTACAGCACAGATTAATACAACAAAAAAACGTGCGGTTAAGGCGGGAGGGGCGGGGGAGGAAAAAAATGTTTTGAAGAAATGAGAAGAAGCGTGGTCAGGTGGGAGTATTCAAAACAAGGTGGAGGTTTGTAAATCTTTGATCAATTTTGGTTTTTTGAGAGTTATATTTAATAATACCATCACACTTTGATGTAGACTTATTTAAAAAAACTAATGTGATAATTAAATTATTATTTTTGGTGGTCGAATGAACTTATATAGAGATCGCCAAATGATCGATCTCACGGCAATTTTTAGTCGAGCTTTTTATCATAACTTTATCGTCATTAAAAGTTGATCTTTGAGTCTTCTAAACTCGCAAATATGTCGAGTACAGTACTTGCAAATATTATTTGAGTTTGGTCAGAATAACCTTGATCGCTCACAGTCGGGAAAGTTAAATAGTTTTATATCAAAATATGATTTTTTTTAATAAAAAGTGTGGACATAAGTATTTGAGGAAAGTTCGAATTATAGAAATAAAAAAGGTGTAGACAAAAAATAACAACAAAGAAACAAGTTGGAGTAGAATAGAAACTATGGATGACCGCAGGACCTTTGATAAGTTCATAAGTAGATCAAGGCCCAAAATGGTTACCACCCCCTGATCAAACGCGTCACTCTCATGTTGGACTGGATTGCCCATGACGGGGTATCAATGTTCGAATCCAAATCGGGAGGAATTAGGGTGATTTTCCACTCTCTTTATATCTACCAAAATGCGGGTACACTTACTCTAAATTAAACCTTCCTAATCCTTAGCATATTTACGTAATTAGTACATATCTGTGTAACCCGAACGTGTAGTAAGACAAGGTGCTAAAAAAACATATGTTGGTGTATCTACACATCATTCCAAAAGGTGAGATAGTTCCAGAACAAACCAAACTAACAACGTAGCGAGATAATTATCGTCCCAAACGTTACGTTATTACTAAAATGTAAGACGCACTTTTCAATTAAAGAGAATGGTTCCGAGAAATTCTTAAAGATCAAAAGACACGGAGCGATGTGAAAATGATTGATTGACAAAATAAGAACAGAAATGTATGAAGGAGGGGAAGGGGGGGGAAGACGTTTGTTTTTTTGTTTGCGGCTTGTGAGCTCGGGGAATACTTTCCATCACATTTTTTGATCTCTCCTCCGAGACACAAAGATGCAGCAGTCATCTTCCAGAACGCAATAAAGAATTTGTAAAAAAAAAAAAAAACTTAAATAAAAAGGTAAGAAATCGATGGGTAACAATAGACGATCGTGCTGCGTCACGAAACAAATGTCTGATGCGGGCTCAACGACAGCCAATCAGTGTTGAGTGACGTGACACCATGTCGCTTGGGCTCGTAATTATTACGAGGTGAGCCGACAAAGCCCGAACGCCACGCTTCGTTGGGCGCATGCGCTGAAATATCGAAAAGGAACAATATAAAATACAATGAGGCCAACATTGATAATATTTTAATGTATTATTGTTAGTTTATAGATTGATAATTTCCAGCAGCGGACTGGCCGTCTGGCAACCCAGGAAATGCCCGAAGGGCCGGTACTAAAATGGTCCCGTGGGCAACCGATACAGATTGGAATTTTATCGAATTTAATTTAATATATCGAACACCAGATAATATTTATTATACGTTACTAATCTATTAACAAAACTATTTTAAATTTAAACATTTCTCTGTTTGTTTTATTTTATGTCCCCTGTTGTTTTAACACCCCACAGTAATTAGTGAAAGTGGGTTGGTGGTCCTGAAGGTGTCAGAGCCTAATATTCTTGTCTCAGTCCGCCCCTGATAATATCTCTCAGAAGTGGCAACTGCAGCTCCCATGACTTGACGTATAAATACATTAAAAAGATCTAGTACTGTTTCTAGCACTCAATATAAAGTTAATCCCATGAGCATTGAACAATATTATTATTATTATTAATATTATTATTATTTAGCACCGCGTCTTACTACCCGTTCGGGTTATACGCTTTAAGTACTAATCACGCTAATGGATTAGGAATTAGAAGGTTGAATTAGAGGAATTGAACCCGCATTTGCGTGGAGGGAGAGTGGAAAACCATCTAGGAATAACCACCCCAGTTCACCCGACCGAGATTCAAACCTCGATCTCCCCGTCCTCAGCAGTCGAGCTCAACACGACTAGCGCGTTATCCAAATTCGCCACCGAGGCGGGTCATTGATTAATACAGATTCCGAAAACTCTGTATCCTTAGGTCCGTATGATTGATAAGATGGGATGAGTAGGAATTCCTAGTTAAAGGGAGTATTTTTTTGTAGTTTTTATAAAACAGAATTAGTTTTTGCGGAAAAATAAATCAATATTTATTTAGTAGAAACTAAGAGTTTGGTTCATCATGACTGTACGGAGCTGTTTTTTTTTTCAACTTCATTTTAGAAAACAGACTTTCCCCATTACAGATTGACACCATAAGTGCTAAATATATTCTTAAAATTATTTCAAAATTGAAAAAAGTTGTTCGTTGAAGAGAACATTTACTTTGAAAGACTATTTGTAGTTTTCTTTTATGTCCACCACTAGTGTTGCAAATTGTGTTAGTTAATTCCCTAAGAATGGTTTGAGATCATTTTTGTATTCAGTGACTAGATTGGTACAGTGGCAGCGGAACCACGGGAGCAGGGGGCACTGCCTCCTAAATAGTTCCCTTCTGGAATAAATTTGCCTCCCCTTAGAGACATTTCAAATTATATAATACTATCGAATAAGAAGCTGAAAGATGCTCTTATCTCAAACTCTAAATTACTTCTAGATGCACTCAATTTTCAAAAATATGCCAGAGAAAAGCACTATAAATAGCTTCTAGAGTCATCCGTCAGAAAAAAAATCATGCAAGACGCATTCTGATTAGCTTCTAGTGCCATCCAAATTTTAAAAATGTATAAGGGAGGACCACTCCATATAGCTTATACATGTCATTTTGAAGAACTTTCTCGCGAAGAGCTTCTAAGTAGGTTTTGAAATTCTTCCATTTTCAATTATTTTTTAGTGCAAGAACACTTTAAATATATCATTGAATCATCTAATTTTCAAAAAATTTCCAGAAAAGAACCATTCAAAATAGCTTAAAAAAAGTGCCTATCTTAAAAATAGTGCCGGGCTAAGACCACTTCAAATAGCATCTAGATGTATCTAGTTTTCGAAAAAAATTCAAACGAGGCGCAATCTAAATAGCTTATAAAGGCATCCAAATTTCAAACAAAAAAATCTGAGTAAAGCCTTCTTCTAATAGCTTGTATAAAATCTAAATTTAAAAAAATCCGGGCGAGGATTATTTAAAATAACTTCTAGAGGCATCCAAATTTCAAAAATTTCTTTAAAGACTATTCCAAATAGCTTCCAGGAGCATCAGAGTTTCAAAACAATTCGGAGGAAGGACTACTCTAAAAAGGTTGTAAAAGATTCCCCCCTCAAGATGTATTTCACCCCTTTTGATATTCTTGAGTATGAAGCTGAAAGACTTATATCAAACTACAAATAACTTTTAGAGACATTTAATTTTTTTTAATGTGCCAGATAGGGACCACTCCAAGTAGTTTCTAGAGGTATCCAATTTTAAAAATTTGCTGAAGAAGGACCGTTACAAATTTACCATGGAACATCCAAATTTAAAAAAAAGAATACTTCAAATAGTTTATAAAAATAATCTAATTTTCAAAAATAGGAAAGGAGGGCCACTTGAGTACTTTTTTAAATATCTAATTTTCAAACCTTTATTGGGAAGGAGAAATTGGGGTAGAGATAGTAGGTAAGTCCATAAACAAACCTTTTCTTTGCTTGGCCTTCCATACATATGTTAATTGTGGACCTATGATCGTGAGTTCAAACTCGGCCGGGTTCGACGGACTTTTCTTGAGCTACAAAAATCGGTAGCAAAACTTCTTTCGGAGTTATGTGAGAATACTTTTTCCAGCAAAATTGGATGGCGCTTTCAATCGTTAAATACCTTGACTAAATAAATATAAAAAGTTACTCTAGAACCAAGGTGGGCAATCCTGTCACCCAACAGTCGCCACAAGTGGCGAATTAGACATTGAAGTGTGACGAATTTGAGTTTGCCAGTTCTCACATTGAAATAAACTTTTTCCTGACGACGTACGCTGGCTATAAATTGATACCATGGCTATCATTGAAAGCATTCCGCAAGTTCATTGATTTCAGATATCCAACCAATAATTCTGCAACTTTCCAGACAAAAGGATTGAAAAATTTCGCAATAAAATGTCTTACATTTTCAATCGGATCAATTTTCATTATTTGCTTCTGTGGTGGTTTTAAATGAGTAGTCAAAAGTGTACAGTACACGTTTTGAGTAAACTCGTTCCAACAATGTGTGCTATTTTAAATGTTCGTTTGAACAATATAATTTCTCAGTTTGTGCGTTGTGTGGCAAATTTCACCTCTCATTCGCCACACCTGTGGCTTCATTGAAAGACTGTTGCCCACCTCTGCCGTAGAGTCAGTCTCATACGGACTACGGGGCATTACGGTCACGGGGTGTGTAGGCCTTAGTAAATCTTGGTGCACAGAAAGTAGTTTAGTCAGCATATATAACTAAAATTTTCAAACCAGCCTTATGACTTAATATTCAGTAGGTATATTATTATGCTCATTAGTTAGTTTTATATCACCGCGAGCTACTAACCGTTCGGGTTATACGCATAAGTATTAATTACGCTAAGGGGCGAGTAGGCTCGAATTTAGAGAAAGGGTACCCACATTCGCGCGGAGGAAGCTTGAAAACCCATTTGGGAGGAAACCACCCTCTGTACTCCCAACCTCCCCGTCATTGGCCGTTACAGTCAATTGCGAAGAGTGACGCGGCTTAAACTTTTCAACCATAGAAGCTGGTTACTCATTAAAAGTACCTCTTTGAGTTCCCCATTGGGAAAAGAACCAAAATAACAGCTTCTTCAACACATTGTGTATCCCCCTGACCCAAGTTTTTTTTGGGGGGGGTACGGGCACTGTCCCTTGTAATTGCCAAGCCAGGGCGCGTGTTGTTTAGCACTGACCTACCACCCCCCCCTCACTTCCCCTCTTTACGGGTGGCTCATAGACAATACAACCCGATCTAATCGACCCTTACAGGAAGGGACGACCCTTGATTAATTCCAGAGACCAGATCACGACCTGAGACGTACCCTCACCATCAGGTGTGTTTAATGTCGGCTATTCCCTACGACAAGAGGCCGTTAAACCATCGCGGCACGATCTTCGACTGTTTACCCCTCCCCCTATATAGCTGCTGGTTTTGGCGCGAAACGTGCGCAACACCTTTCACCCCTACAACCCCCCTCCCCCCTGCCTGGCCTATTAGAATATGGTTGAATGCAGCGAGTGGGTTGTGGGACAGTCATTTCAGAAACATGTGTAGCCTATACAAGAGCTATAGATTAGTATATACAGTCTGAATTTCAGAGGAAGAACTTTATCTTGACAGATAGAAAAGTTACAATATCTACTTTCACGTGTTCATACGTAAACTGATATTATATGATAGCTGCCACTTTTCAACCGAGTGCAGCGAGGTCCTGTTTTCACTTGAACATTTGGTAACTCGTCTATCCGTTTGTTCCAAGATAGCTGTCAAATTTGTTGAGCAAAACTAACCCCATTTTGGCAGGACCATAATTTAAACCTAGGCTAAACGCTGTGTACACAAAGTTTTTCAACCTAATTATCGGTTTCAAGATGGTGGCCCTACAAAAAAAAAATGCGTTTGTCTCTTTGTTCCGTGGTAGCTGGCAATTGCGTAAACCAATTTAAACGAAACTGGGCATTTACCAATGCCGAACGACGTCGCTGCCTACTTGGTGAATAAGAAACTATGTGTAAAGCGGGTTGTATTTTAACTAGACGCAACTGCATTGCACTAGCACACTTGGATTCCAACGTACGGAAAATAAAGAGAGGGAAGAAAATGCGTCGTTCACTCTGCGAGGATTCTTGTCAAAGTGCTGATAACACTTTGCCTCTTCCTCTCACGAGTATAAGTACTCCCTCTATCTGCGCCTGGACAGCATTGACATGAATTTCAAAAATAACTTTCCCTTGTTTTTTTATTTTAAATAGACATTTACCTTCATGGACTTTTTAAAGCTACATCCCGGCAGGATTTTGTTTTATCATCGCGTATTACTACCCGTTCAGGTTATACATATATATGATAATTACTCTAATGGGGTACGGTTGAGGAAGGAAGCATTTTAAAGGTATGAAGGAGGGTGAGAAACAATTTAGGAAAAACTACCCTGTGTAGATCCAATCGATATTCGAACCCCGATCTGTCCGTCTTTACCAGGCCAGTATAACATGAAAGAGACTCCTTTTAGAACATTGAGGCGGGTGGAAGGAAAATTCCTTCTGACAATTTTTATGAACAAACCAAATAGCCTGAGTTGCAGAAGAATATAAGAAAAAGGTTTACAAAAAACTACTTTAAGATTTAAAAATAATGACACTACAAGTTTATTTTTAGAATTTATTTAAGACTTTATGTTTACTGTTTTATTGTTATATATCTTAAAACTCACCGAATAAAACGTAAACACATTGACATGATGAATTATATCATGACTCGCCGTGATGTTACAGTTAATCAAACGTCCTTAAGGTGTGACAGAAGGGAGCGCAAGTATTTTTACAGTTTTTATAGAATTGAAATTTTTTGGCCAAAATAAATCAAATATTTCTCCAGTAGCAACACAGAGTTTATTTTTCTGCACGTGCTAATATCAATATATCTTGGATATCTGTCAAGGGTGTCCTGGAATTTTGTCAACACTTTTTAAATAACGATAAAAAGTTTTGTCAAAATTCCAAGACACCCTTGACAGATATTCAAGATCTGTTGATATTAGCACGTGCAGAAAAATAAACTCTGTGTTGCTACTGGAGAAATATTTGATTTATTTTGGCCAAAAAATTTCAATTCTATAAAAACTGTAAAAATACTTGCGCTCCCTTCTGTCACACCTTAAGGACGTTTGATTAACTGTAACATCACGGCGAGTCATGATATAATTCATCATGTCAATGTGTTTACGTTTTATTCGGTGAGTTTTAAGATATATAACAATAAAACAGTAAACATAAAGTCTTAAATAAATTCTAAAAATAAACTTGTAGTGTCATTATTTTTAAATCTTAAAGTAGTTTTTTGTAAACCTTTTTCTTATATTCTTCTGCAACTCAGGCTATTTGGTTTGTTCATAAAAATTGTCAGAAGGAATTTTCCTTCCACCCGCCTCAATGTTCTAAAAGGAGTCTCTTTCATGTTATACTGGCCTGGTAAAGACGGACAGATCGGGGTTCGAATATCGATTGGATCTACACAGGGTAGTTTTTCCTAAATTGTTTCTCACCCTCCTTCATACCTTTAAAATGCTTCCTTCCTCAACCGTACCCCATTAGAGTAATTATCATATATATGTATAACCTGAACGGGTAGTAATACGCGATGATAAAACAAAATCCTGCCGGGATGTAGCTTTAAAAAGTCCATGAAGGTAAATGTCTATTTAAAATAAAAAAACAAGGGAAAGTTATTTTTGAAATTCATGTCAATGCTGTCCAGGCGCAGATAGAGGGAGTACTTATACTCGTGAGAGGAAGAGGCAAAGTGTTATCAGCACTTTGACAAGAATCCTCGCAGAGTGAACGACGCATTTTCTTCCCTCTCTTTATTTTCCGTACGTTGGAATCCAAGTGTGCTAGTGCAATGCAGTTGCGTCTAGTTAAAATACAACCCGCTTTACACATAGTTTCTTATTC